>PITA01016607.1:0-46042 GCA_004023965.1 Spilogale gracilis
AAGAATTCAGAGTGGACTCAGGCGCCTGAATAGCTCAGTGGGTTAAGGCCTCTGCCTTCAGCTCAGGTCATGATCTCAGGGTCCTGGGATCGAGGCCTGCATCGGGCTCTCTGCTCAGCAGGGAGCCTGCTTCCTCCTCTCTCTGCCTGCCTCTCTGCCTACTTGTGATCTTTCTCTCTGTCAAATAAATAAATAAAATCTTAAAAAAAAAAAAGAATTTGGAGTGGACTCACGCAGACGTGAACCCAAATTCACAAATACATGTAACATATACAGAGACACTCCGAGCTGCAAGACAGCACACATACACACACATGGAGGCTTTCACTCACAGAATCACACACAAATGCAGAGAAAACAAACATGCACACACAAACATCACACAACAAATAGGCACTGTCTGAAATACATTCATTCACTTAGAACAGCTTTGAAATAATTATTCAGAACATTGAAGCAAAAAACAATTTCATGTTAGTTATCTAAATTTTCAAAAATACAAAGTGCATTGTTTCATTGAACGTACTGAACACTCTCCAGCCCTAAAACATCTTGTATGGGCATGAGACGTTTCACTCAGCAACAGAAATTCACAAATGCTATCTCCCTGGCTTTTCTGTTGGTGTGTTTCTTTGTCATTTCCACATGCCTTTTGTGCAGGATGCTGGCTGTTAGCGCTCAACACTACGCCAGCCCTTTTTAGCTCTTTCTTGATCACCAGAAGCTGGAACCAGAAGACTACATTTCCCAGACTCCCATGCGAACACAGTTCTGGTTTCTATTCCGCCAATAAGAGACATTCCCATGAGATTCAGAAGGTGGAAGAGAAGCAGAAGCCATTTCTGCTCCTCAGATGTACCAGGCAGGTGGGCTTTGGCAGGCGCTGGTGGGAGGTTTTGCCGTGGCTTCTGTTCATCCATCCCCCTGTGAGTTACCCAGATCAGGGCTTCAGGCAGCAGAGATCGTTGGTGGTGGGAGTTCTTGCAATGTTTATAACTGTGTGATTTTCTGAGGCGATCGGCAGTTTTCTCAACTTTTGCCCTTCCAACCCTTTCAAATACTTTTTTAAGCATCAAGTTCCATGCATCAGCTCCTGCCTGCATGGAATACCTTAAGTTGTCTTCCAGGTGAATACAGATGTGCGTATCACACACACGTCAACATCATTTTTCCCGTCAGGTTAAACACATCTTCATGAACAGTAAATTGGAAGGAAGGTTCTTATGTAGTGCCATTGATTTGTATATTTGCTTATGCTCTCTGTATCCATTTCCTAGGGCTGTCACAACAAAGTGTCAGAAACCGGCAGGTTCAAGCAACAGAACTGTGTTGTCTTGCAGTTCAGTTCTTATGGCCAGAAGCCTGAGACGAAGGTGTGGACAGGGCTCAGGGCTCGGTCCTTCTGAGCGCCATGAGAGGGAACCCACCCCATGACCCCCTCCCAGCTTCTGGTAGTGTGCAAGCCCTCTTTGGGATTCTTTGGCTCCTGCTGAATTACTCAGATCTCTGTTTTCATCTTCATGTGTGTTTCTGTGTCCAAATTTCCCATTTGTATGGATACCAGACATACTGGTTGGATACCCTAACGACCTCATTTTAACTTGATCACCTTTGTGAAGATCCTATAATAATATATATAATAATATAACAAAGTCGCATTTTAAGGTAGGGGAGGTTAGATTGCAACATACCATTTGGAGGGGGACACAGTTCAACTATCCAGCTCCTAGTGAGTGCCTAGTAGTGGTCAGCTGGATGGATCAGTCAGGAATTCAGAGATGATTTAAGCTAGAGATACCAAGTTGGGAGTCTCAGCAAAAAGTAACTGGGAAATTCAATCAGAAAGAACAAAAAGAGTAGGAAGAAGGGCGCCTGGGTGGCTCAGTTGGTTAAGCGACTGCCTTCGGCTCAGGTCATGATCCTGGAGACCCAGGATCGAGCCCCACATTGGGCTCCCTGCTCAGCGGGAAGCCTGCTTCTCCCTCTCTCACTCCCCCTGCTTGTGTTCCCTCTCTCGCTGTGTTTCTCTCTGTCAAATAAATAAAATCATAAAAAAAAAAAAGAGTAGGAAGAGAAGAGGTCTGAATGCAGAATCCTGGGCACCCTGATGTGTAAATCAGGGGTAAAGAAAAAGACTGAGGAGAAACTGAGGAAGAAGAAACACAAAGAGAAGTCAGTGTCGCAGAGCCAAGAGAGGGCAAGATGAGGCAGAGGATGGAGAACTAGAACATGAGGTAGATTGGACTCTAAGCTTGCACAGAGGTACTTGCCACGTGCTCCTTCTGGAAACTGTCCGTCAGGACCTCGTGCACTAGCCAGCAGTGCTCACATGCCACTGTGCCGTCCACTCATGGCCCTGCACCTCCCTGATCCTCTACTCCTGGGTTCAGGCCCTCTGCAGGGGGCCTTCTAGGTTGAGGGAGGAAGCAGTTTCATCACTGGACTCATCAGGAATCTTTTAGAAGTGTTTATGAGGTTAGAAGTACCAAAAACTAAATCTGACTGAGACTTATGCAAAAAATAAGGACACATCACTGGAGTAGCTCACAGAATTGCAGCTTCAGGAGCCAAGGTGGGTTGGGTTCCCCAAGAAGTGGACTTTTAAGCGGTTATTAGCATATTAGGAGGGAGTTTGGTAGGGAGAGCGCAGGGCTAGAAGGGATGTGGGGAGAACTTGAGTGTGTGTCATTCTTGAAAGAAGCCCTGGACCACCCTGGGGGAATTCTGAAGCTGGGATGATCCCTCAGCCCTGGGGTGACAGGGCCAAGAATTTACCCCCACCCATGTTTGCCCACTGTCCAGGTCGAGGAAAAGGCCGGGCCTTTATAACCCACCATAAGTGGGGGCATGACCTTAGGCTAGCCCACCGTGGTCAGCTGAGGCAATCCCTGCTGGAGACAGATGGCTCAGAGCCTTCTGACAGCAGCTTGGAGTGAATAGTCCTTCATTCCTATGTGTGTGTGCCCCCTGCCCCAAATTCACATGTCGAAACCCTAACCCCAATGTGATTGTATTTGGAGATAGGGGCTGTAAGGAGGTAATTTAGACTAAATGAGGTCATAGGAGTGGGCCCTAATCCAATAGGACCGGTGCCCTAATACAGGGAAGAGGAAACACCAGAGTTCTCCATCTGCCATGTGAGACACAGTGAGACACGGGCCCCCTGCAGGCCAAGGAGAGCACTCTCACCAGCACCTGGCCAGGCTGGCTTCTTGATCCGGGGCTTTTCCGTCTCCAGATCACTGAGGAAATTAATTTCTGTTGTTCAAGCACCCAGGCTGTGGTATGTGGTTACAGTAGACCAAACTGACACAATTCCTGAAGGAGAATGTGAGCAGCACACGACGGGGTCCCACCCAGGACCTGAGGTGCCACCAGGCACCCAGCTTTCATCTCTCCTGTCTGTGTGTCTGTCTATCTCCACTTCTGCTCTTTCCCCCCAAGTTGTGAGATAGAACTCAACTACCTGTAAGTCCTCACTCTTCCAAAGCCATGATCCAGGAAAGAAAAGAGCAGTCGTCCCTCAGGCTACAGTTTGGAAAACCCTGGGAAGCCCACACGGCGTGCAACCTCCTAGACCATTGCATGGGGTACAGTGACTGACCTTGCACTTGGCCAGATAGGCCAGATTTGTTATCAAAAGGCAAGGAGTGGTGGTAAGATACCTTTTATTTTACCAAGTATTTGCTCAGTCCGATTTCAGTAAGTCACCAACCCTCTGGCACCAAGCAAGTCGCTTCCCCTGTCTGACTTTTGCTGTCCTCATCCGTCCAGAGGAGAAGTCTGTGATTGTGTGGGCACAAGGCTGGCACACAGTTAGTGTTATTTTATTGTGTGGATACTGCTGTAAGAAAATGTAATGCTGAATCTCTAACTTCAAAATATGGAGGAAAAGCAAAATCCCTTTGAGGGCAATAATATTTACCCCAGATCCAAAAACTCCTAAAGTTAATGAAATATGTATTTTTCAGATAAGGAAACAGAAGTCCCAAGAAGTTAATAACTGGCCTGACATCCCACAAAGAGAAGAAACGGGGTTGTAGCAAGAACCCTGAGCTCTAGTAATATACCCAGGTGTGCTGCACCCCACCATTGTCTTCCCCTGCAGCCTTCAGCCGGGCCCCTGACTCACGCCAGCCCAGGTATGCAGCCCCCCGTTTTTGCTCCTAGACACCCAGCCTGTATGGTTAAGCCCAGGTCCACTCAGCAAGTGTTGCTCCAATGGAATTGAAACCCAATGGGGTATCTGGAAAGCAAGTGAAATATCTGAAAGTAATAAACTTCCGACTGCTTGTTCATTTGGCACCCAGTGGGGGGTAAGCACAGACTCCTCTCATCTCTCTTTCTTAAGAATCAATAAAAGTTAGTGATACATTTAGCAGAGATCAAATGCATGAAATTCGGTTCCTTTTTTAACCTTTTATGGCACCAATACTTCGGTCACACATCTGAGAATCGCTGCAGGTTATTCTGACACATCATTTGGTAATTGCATTGCAATTTCAAGCACCGAGTCTTGGTGGACTGAGAAGAGACGCATTTGATTGGCCAGGAGAGGTGCAGGCAGCCAGGAGAAAATAGCATCTTCGGCTGAGCTCTGATGGATGAATGACCAAGCAGCAGCAGGCATCCATGGCAGGAGGAACCAGTGTGACAAAGGTGTGGAAGAAAGGAACACGGATGTGCTTGGGGCTGGAAGGACTGGATGAGTTTGGAGATCCTTTCGGAGAGTGCCCGAGGGTGCAAGGGTCAGGGTGAGGCTGGTCGCGATGGCCCAGCACTGCCCACGAACCAAGGCACAGGTAGTGAGCCTGCAGACGCAGCATCTCTGAGTCTGAAACAATAGCACTTGGGAACGCACTTGTCCTCTCTGACCCTAACATGGAAGCGCTGGAGGAAAATGGCCCGAGTTCAGATCTGCTGCTGCCCTCGGCTTAGTGTGAGATTTTACACATTTTTTTTTTAACCCCTTGGAGAATCACTATCTTCTGAGCAGCTGGAGATGGCAGTACTCCCCTTAGAGTTTGCAAACTCGATGCCTACAGGTGCCAGGCAAGGAAAATAAATGACTTGTCCTGGGTATAAAATAACAAGTGATTCCATTCAACGTCTAATGCTAAAAGTAGTCAAATTCAAAATATATTAAAAAGCTTGTGCATGCCAAAAAAAACACACTCGGCCAACATCTACCCAGCCTGTGAACTCCTGACTACCTCATAAGATTGTCCTGAGAAGTCAGTGGGATGATGTGGAGGAAGTGCTTTACAGAGTATAAAAGCCAGACCAAAAGACGAGTCCATGTGCCATGATCCATTTACATGAAGTTCAAGAACAGGCTAGACTAATCTGTGGTGACAGGAATCGCAACAGTGTTTCCCTGGGAGCAGCAGGGGCATTGACCACGGAGGACTTAAGGGAGCCTTGTGGTGGGTGGGAAATGTCCTGTAGCTGGTTCCAGGTTTGGGTACCTGTCCCTGACATGTATGAATATTCACTGGGCTGTACACTCCAGCTTTGTGAGCTCTACTGCATAAAAATTTCACTTCAAAAACGAGATTTTAAAGATTATTTATTTATTTATTTGACAAAGAGAGAGATCACAAGTAGGCAGAGAGGCAGGCAGAGAGAGGAGGAAGCAGGATCCCTGCTGAGCAGAGAGCCTGATGCGGGCCTCAATCCCAGGACCCTGAGGTCATGACTTGAGCCGAAGGCAGACGCTTTAACCCACTGAGCCACCCAGGCGTCTCAAAAACGAAATTTTAAAAGTGGTCCTTCACAGAGAAATACGTACTGAATGAACGGTTATTGTAGTTGTTATTACCAATGATTACTTTCACTATTACCATTATGAGGAGGAGAAGGAAGATTTAGCTATAAGGTCAGTAAAGCAACTAATTGAACAACAAACACTCACCGAAGACCCACTGTGTGCTGGGTACTTCAGTCAGATTGTATTTTCCAAAAATGACTATGTTTGTGTGTGTATGAATTCATCTCACCTCCTCTTGCTACAAAGTGAGTTTCATGCCTCCCACCAAGAGGCGGGGTCTATCCCTCTCATCAAATCCCATCTAGACTTGTGGCTACTCTTACTGGTGGAGGACAGAGGACATGATGTTATGGGACCTCTGAGATTAGGTAGTAAAAGCAATCAGCTTTCCGCCTGGTTCTCTCTTGGAACACAGGGCTTGGGAGTCCTTCTTGCCAACATGTAAAAGTCTGGCTGCCCAGAAGGTGCCATGCTGAAGAAATCACATGGAGGGACCACACCAAGAAAGACGCCTGAGGAGGCCCAGCTGTCCTAGAGCCTAGCTGCTCAAGTCTTCTTTGCCTAGGCCTCAGTCATAAGAGTCCTGAAGTCTTTAACCTGCCTAGACACCATCTGAATGCAACCTCACGTGAGACCCTGAGCCAGAACCACTCGGCCTGAAACTATGAGAGACAATAAGTGACTATCATTGCTTTAGCCAATAAGCATTGGGGTGTCCATGTTAGCATCAACAGATAACTAATACAGATTTTGGTACCTGAAAGTGGGGGGCAGGTGATACTATAACAACAACAACAACAACAAAAAAAAACTAAAAATGAAACAATGGCTCCGAGGGCAGAAGTTGGAAGTATATGGAAGAAGGTGTGGCATCTGAGGTTCTTTAAGGAGGCTGCCCTTGAGGGCTTAAAGGGAGTAGGGAAGATAATATTGGCAGATGGAGGAAAAGGGATCTTTGTGAGGTCGTGCGTTACTCGGCTCAGGCTGCCATAACAAAATGCCACAGATCGGTGGCTTACAGAATGGAAATTTATTTCTCATAATAAATGGGATTCGAGGCTGGAAGTCCAAGATGAGGGGCCAGCCAGTCTGATTCCTGGTGGGAGCTCTCCTCCAGGCTCGCAGATGGCCACCTTCTCACTGTGTCCTCATGTGGCAGAGAGCAAGTTCTGGGGTCTCTTCCTCATAATGACACCAGCCCTACATATTAGGGTCCCACCCTTATGACCTCATTTTACCTTTATTGCCTCCTCACAAACTGTCTCTAAATGTGGTCCCGTTGGGGCTTCGAGCTTCTCTGTGTAAACTCTGGGAGATATAACCACCCGCCCATAACACAGTAAGGGAATTCGTAGCAGCATGGTCTTCTGTGACAGAAGGGAAAGTCGCAAGTATACTGAATGAACTGGATGACGTAGTGAAGAAAAAACTTCCATACAAAATGCCAGAAGTGCCTCCTGACTTCTGGTTGCTTATAATAAAACGTGAAAAGAGACGACGTGTTAAAGAAAGAACCATTGGGAATAAAGGAGCCAGGACTTGCTGAATTTGAAAATAAAAATGTTTTATTCCCCGGCTCTCCTAGGACAGGAATGCTACTGAAATGTTAAGTGGCCTCCAGGCAAACATCAAATCTAGGAAAATATCTGGAAAATGTGGTCTAATGACAAACCTGAGGGAGACAGTATAAAACCCTTTATTAAGACCTTGGAAATATTTAAGGTATTGATCCAAACAGGGGGGGAAAGTGCCTCATAGATCCTTACCAGTAAACAATAGGGTTTCTGGTAATCTTAAGTGCGGTATTCCACAGCAGCCGTACAGGAAACGTGAGGTAGAAATGGGCTGCTGTCATTGATATTTGTGGTCTTGACTTTTATCTCATGGGCTGAGCACCAATCAGAGGCACAGAAAACTCCCAGTGATTGTAAGAAGAGAGCATTGTGTGAAACCCTGCCTCTGTAGGCTGAAAGATACGGAGGCCCCGCAAAACGAAGGTAGGTCTTTGGCTCTCTGACCTGCTATCAGGAAGCAGGCTGAAGAAAAAGACTTAGCTACAAACAATGAGCCTTTCTTTATTTTATTTTATTTTATTTATTTGACGGAGAGAAACACAGCCAGAGAGGGAACACAAGCAGGGGGAGTGAAAGAGGGAGAAACAGGCTTCCCACCGAGCAGGGAGCCCGATGTGGGACTCGATCCCGAGTCTCTGGGATCATGACCTGAGCCAAAGGCAGTCGCCCAACCAACTGAGCCACCCAGGCGCCCACAATGAGCCTTTCTGACGGCAAAGAGAGGCCGGTACAGAGGGCTTCTGCACCTGAGCCTGGAGGATGGGGTCAAGAGCCGTGGAGAGCCATTCCCCAGCAGTTTGCTGAGTTCTAACCGGGAAAAGACCCATGTGCCCAGAGAATTTCTCAACTGCTAAGGATCCCTGTGTATCTCCCATTCTTTACCCTCATTTTTTTTTTCCTACAAGAGGACGTGTAATGGTTGTCCTACGCCCGTCGTGCTACACATTAGGCAGAGGGAAGATAACGTGTTTCTTTAGTCCACAGGCCCACAGATGTAGAGGAACTGTGCAGGAAGAGCTGTATTTGAGAAATTCATTCAAGGAGCCTCATCTGAGGCTGGGCCTGATGAGATGACAAGTCCCAGGACTTCTAACTTGAGGCTACAATGTAATGCGGCTTGGAGGCCTTGGAAAGGGATGAGTATATCTTTATGTGGGAAACATATGAGCCCTCAGGAGCCAGAAGGTAGACTGAAGTAGCCAATATCCAGTGACCATTCTTGTCCCCCATGTAGTCCCTTCTCACACTGCCTCGGAGTTGGCCGTGGGTGACCAATGTGATAGAGAAAATAAGGTAGGTCTTAAAGTCTTGCAGCTTCTTCTTGGCCTCAGATCTTTTGCTCTGAGGGAAGCCCGCTGCCGTGATGTGAGAACGCTCACACTGACCTATGGAGAGGAGCAGAGGCCCCTGCCATTCGGCAGCACCCACCCCCCAGCCATGTGAGGGGGCTGCCTTGGGAGTTGAACCTCCAGTTGCAGTCAAGCCTTCAGATGGGTGCAGCCCTGGCTGTATCTGACCACAGCCTCGTGAGAGACCCTGAGCCGGAACCATCCAGCCACACTGCCCCGGAATGCGAGCCCCAAAGAAATCATGAGGGGGGAAATGATTATCACCGTTTTAAGCCACCACGTTTTAAGACAACTTGTTACACACTAGTAGACAACAAACACAACTCTATAGGGTATGGAAAAGGAAACCCAATGCAATCACTGGCAGAGGAGTAAAAAGAAAGCAGGCAGACCCAGAAGAACAAACACACACTCAGGAAGCATGAGGTTCCCTTGATAAGCATGACAAAAGGGAACTAATCTCTCCTAGTGTTGGCTTCGAGGATCAGAAGGTGAGGTGCCTAGGGACGTGACACTTCAGGAAACAATTTCAAGAGGTGAGCCGGCCATCTCTGATGGGACTAAACACCGCAGGTGCTGGCTTTATTGTTGTAAAGGACGTCTTTTCATTTACAGAGCCCTTTTGCGTCCATCTGTCCACCATGTGACAGAGGCAGGTCAGGATGACAGCCCCCTGTCGCAGAGGACAGAATTGAGGGTCGCACTGGGTAATTAGTGTATCCAGGCCCTGGACACTTTCTGTTCCTGTAACAGCTCTCAGCAGCTCAAAGCTGCCTTAGCTTGTCAGAGGAATCAAATCCCCCAAAGAGTCTCAAGACTGGGCCAGAAACACGCACTAAGGAACAACATGGAGAGAAAATGCAGGCTGACTGCTCTGATGGGGACCCTCAGTAAGTAATAACAGACGTTGGCTGCCTTAAAACAATCTTTCACACCTATTAAATCTGTGCCTTGGATGCAAAGCTGAACTAGTATCATCATTCAGATTCTGTCCCTCTTTACCATGTGGCCTCAGGCCTTTCGTGGTCTTTGAGCCTCATCCATACTCTGTGAGGTTCCACTGGCTGCTTTCTTTGGCTCCATGTGGCCCTGACAGTGTGGGATTTGCAAGGAATCCGTGGGACCTTCAATATTGATGTTGGCCTGATAATACCAGGCCATTCCCGTGCAAGGTTCCAATCCACCAGATCAATGCCAAACAGGAAATTGTAGGCAGTAATTTATTCCTAATTTTCCCACCATGGGATTCACTTGATATACATTGCTACGTGGACTCTAATAAAATAGGAAACAAAGGAGGTTTCTGCCAGCTTCCCAAGCCCCCTGACAGAAGCTCTGTTTTCTGCCAGACCCCTCTGCAGAGCGGACCTCCCTGGGACTGCAGCTATGACCAGGAATAAGTAGAGAGAGTCAGGTGGGAGGTTGTTTGCAAAAACAACACAGTCCATAAAATAAAATGGGAGGGCGTAAAATAAAATAACACAATATGAAATAAAATCATAAAATGACCAAGCTAAATTAATGTCAGAGGAGCCTCTGCCCAATACCCACTCTTGGCCTTTATATTTAAAAGAAGGAAAACAAATTGGAGTATCTGCCTGTCCAGCCCTGTCCAGTTGACTTGGCCCACCTAGGCCCTGGGGCCGTGGGGATCATCCTGGCAAAACAATAAGATGAAGTAGGGTCTGTGTTGACCCCACAGTCAGTGCTGGCACCTGCTCGGCAGGGCTTGGCTCTGGGGTCCCAAATGAGCACTGAGCTGATAGTTGCATTTTCCAGCAGCCATTATCCCTTCCCACAGAAGGCTAGCAAATCTCCACTCTTTCCCTATTGCATCAATAGCTTCAATAGCACATAGGACACCAGAAACAGCCAGAAACCCAGAAACATAGTAATGGAAACCCAGGAATGTGAAGGCTAAGCTTTGGTCCCCCAGAGCAGGAATGCCTGAGAGCTTTGGGGGGGGTGGGGAGGTGGGGGGGACTCTGCTCTGAACAAGGAGATGAGCAGCATGGAGCTGCGGGGTCCTAAGCTGGCAGGGAAAGCAGAAACCGTTTAGCAGAATATACAGAATCATGACAAGGCAGGGGATGGGGGACTAAATGGTGCTTAAGTCACTTGTGTCTAAAGAGGTCAACGTCACCCCTGAGAGCCAAGGTTGGCAGTGAGCACACAGGGGAGCCTCACATGGTATGTAGCTGATGCCAATCCAGTGACAATTAGGTTAGCTGTTGAAGTAAACAAAATACAGTGGGCTTCTTAGCTCATCTGTTTGTTGTCTATACAAACTCCTAAACAAAAGGTGCTTGCTGACGCCTTTAATGTGCTGACTAAACTATGGTGTGTATAGTAGCCACCTCGAGGCCCAGCAGCGAGACCCAGGAAGCAGATCCCTGTTCTTCCCACTCAAGTGTCTGAGCCTCTCCTTACCCATTAAGGCCCCTTTTCACTTAGTAAAAGGCACACCCAAGATGAGAGGCAAATGTGTAATTTGCTACCATTTAGCAAAAACAACAAAGGTAATCCATGCACTTCACCATTTTAATGGGCGGTAGAGCAAACACAAGCTAGAGATGGAACAAGGCCCAGACACACCACGTGCTTGGCACCCAGCATTCACTGGTGGAAATCGTCTCTCTTCTCTGCCGAATGAGAGAACACTGGGTGGGGATTCAAAGACATGCTCTGCTGCGCATGAGCTCACTGGCCTTGAGTGAGCCTTCCTTGAGTGAAGAAGCAGGGTGGGTTGTTTGACCTCTGAAGATGGGTCCACCTCATTCATTCATTCATTCATTCATTCATTCATTCATTCATTCAACATTAACAAGTGCCTTTTTTATGTCAAGCACTTTTCCAGAAAGTAAGAATATATGACTGAGCAAAAGAGATAACCCTTGTCCTAATGAAGCTTACATTGTCGTGGAGGGAAGACAGGCAATAAACATAGATATATAATAAGTAAGCAATGCATATGTATTTTTAGAAAGTGCTAGGTGTTACAAAAGAAAAGAGCAAGGACACTGGTTTTTCTTTTTAAATAGGGAGATTAGAATAAGTTGCACTGAGGTCTGTGTGAGTGGTGAAGACTTCAGGGAGGTAAGAGCCAGGGTGGCTCAATCAGTTAAGCGTCTGACTCTTGGTTTCAGGCCAGGTCATGATCTGGGGGTTGTGCGATCAAGGATGTGGTGGGGCTCCACGGTGGGCTTGGAGCCTGCTTGAGGTATTTTCTCTCTCCCTCCATCCGCCCCCACCTCGAGTGCATGCTTGCATGTACCCTCTCTCTCAAATAAATAAATAAATGTTTATTTTTTTTAAAGATTTTTATTTATTTATTTGGCAGAGAGAGATCACAAGTAGGCAGAGAGGCAGGCAGAGAAAGAAGAGGACGCAGGCTCCCCGCTGAGCAGAGAGCCTGACGTGGGCCTCGATCCCAGGACCCCGAGATCATGACCTGAACCAAAGGCAGAGGCTTTAACCCACTGACCCACCCAGGCTCCCAAGAAATGTTTTTTTTTTAAAGAAGGGAGAAATAACTCTGTAGGTGAGGAGCTATTCAAAGCATATACAGTAGAGGCTTGAGCGAAGGGCGCCCACCATGTTGGAGAAGCAGCGAGGAAGCCGGCCTGTTTACGTCAGTGAGGAAGGGAGCAACAGCAGAATTAGGCCACATTGGCGAAGGGCGTGGTCAGGCAGGTCACAAAGCCCTGACAGGCTGCTATAAATCTTCTCTAAACTTGCTCCAAGGCCCCCAGGCTCCCAGACAGTCCCTTTTAACTTACTTGGGCCCCTGGCAGGACCTCGAGGGCAGCAATGCCAGCCCGCCTCTTCTGCCAGCTGGGGGCTGTGGCCCTATCTGAGCGATGGCTCCATGTGCCGTGGCATGGGACCTCCTCCTGGAGCCAGGCTTGCAGTGTGACTCTCACACAGAGGGGCCCTGTGCCCCACGCCTCTCCTGCCCCATCCCAGCCCTCAACAGGGCTTCTGTCTTTCTATAGCTCAGCTATCTCCTCCTTGCTGGGCACACTGGCTGTCTGCGGGATTGTTGATGCTCTTCCCAGCCAATGGCTGTTACTGCTAATTAACCTTGATTGTTCACTCCATCACTTGGAAACCCATTTCAGCCCCAGTTGTTCTCTGTGCCTGTGAAAAGTGGAAACTCACTTAGGCTTGACCTGAGCAGTAATTATCTTGGAATTGTGAGGCCAGTCAGGCCCCTCCCCCTAGCCCATTACCTCTCTCCTCTTCCCAACTTGGAAAAAAAAAATGAACCAATGTAAAAAAAAAGTCATTTATTCTCCACTTTATAGGCTGTACCTCAGATAGTTTGTCGAGGCCTTTTTAAAGTCACTCTCCTTACTCACATTTTGCTCAGGAGGCTGCTCTTTTATTCCACTATTGATTTTTGCATCTGGTTAGGATTGTTCGGTGCTCCCAAGGAATTAATAACAGATTAGCCAAAGCCTAATGAGCTGCAGCTCAGATAGCTGGGCTTAGCTGGACAGCCGGTTTGCGCCCTGCTTCTCTTCCACTTCATCATGCCAGGAGAATGGGGGTGCCCCAAGGAGGGAGCCTGGGCTGGAGCACAGCCTTGGGGTTCCTGGGCCTACTCCCCATTGCCAAGGAAGAGTGGGCAACTGCTCTGGGCTTGACCTCGGAGTCCTGAGGATTGAATGTAGACCTCTAGAGGTAGCTGGGAATCTATGGAGAATGGTGAGTCAATGTGGTTTTGGAGCCAGACTTGAAAGAATTAGAATCCATACTTAACTAGTTACTGGCTATGTGGCTCTTTGGCAAGTGTCCCGGGATTTGGGGGCTACAAAGGTGCCCCGAGGGTGTCCCAAAGGAACATCCAGCGGCAGGTCACACTGGGCAGGGGCTAAGGAGAATGATAAAGGAAGCTAAGGAAGTACCGTTTTGGAGCAGGGACCATCGCCTAACTGGAGAACACAGCTCTGAATGGGGAGAACAGGAAACCAGATCTCAGTGTTTTATCTGGGTCACTGAATATTCGGGTTCAGTTCAGGCTGGCATCAGGGTCCAAAAAGTTCTACTGGGCCCTTGGGTTCTGAGAAGAACTCTAACTGGGACGCCATTGTACATGCAAACAAGCAACAGCACAGTGGCTAAGAGCAGGGACGGGGAACCACACTTCCTGGGTTCAAATCCTGACGTGGCCACTTACTAGTTGTGTAAGCTCAGCCAAGTCTCTTAAGCTTTGTGCCTCAGTTTTCTCACCTGTAAAATGGGGCTAATCATTGTACCTCATGGAGTGATTGTTAAATTATTGAGTTAATATCTGTAAAGGGCTTAGAAAAGTGCCTGGCATCAGATAGGGAGTATGGAGGGTTAGCAAAAAGGAGGAGAAGGAGGAGGAAGAGAAGGGGAAGGAAAAGATGTAGAAGAAGGAAGGGGAGGAAGTGGAAGAAGAAGGAGGAGGGGGAAAAGGAGAAGAGAGGAGAAGAAGGGAAGGAAGGAGAGAAGGAAGGAAGGGAGGAAGGAAATAAAAGCAAGGGCTCACCTATCACAGAAATTTCATTGCACTTTCTGCTTCCTATCCTCTTGCAGCACAAGCAAAAGTTCCTCATGGCTTTACAAATCCAGGCATTCCCTCCAGTGCTCGGTGCTCTGCCATCAGTCACCAAGTCTCTGTGCCCTTCCACCACGGGTCCAGGCATGCCGCCTTCTCCTTCCCTGCGCTCCTGCACCAGCCCCCTCCTGGATTCTCTGTGGCCTCCCTGTCTCCAGTCTCATTTTCTCCAATCCACTCATCACACTTCCAGCAAAGTGAGCTTCATACCTCACAGAGCTGGTCAGATGGCCCATGGGAAGCCATTTCACTGGGCTTATCCCTTTATCTCCAGGAGTCATTGAAACTTCTTGGCATACAAGGGCCTGCTTGGTCCTCTACAAATTCCTGAGCCTCATTTACTGCCCTCAGCCTCACTGTTTATACCCCAGCAACACTCAGCCACCTGTTCTCACCCACACCGCACACCTGCACACGTGAGCTCACACCATCCTTTCACACATGTGCAGGCACACACACATGCCCACACATGCACACACTCCATGCTTCATTTGCGCTGTTCTCTCTGCCCGAAAGCTCCTCCCAGATTCCCCCCACCTCTGTCTACCCGCCCCTCATCTCCACATCCCCACCTCCCACACATTGCTTGGCCAGCAGCTAAACCCAGCCAGCACTTAAGACGCAGTTGTCAGTGTTTCCTAGGATCCTTCCCAGAAGCCACCAGTTGGATTAGACGATCTATATCCATTTGGATGATTCTAGATAACAAATTCCTAAAATTCCATGTCTTGACCCAATCAAAGTTTATTTCTCATTCCGAGATAGCCTAATGTCAATGTCCCGGAAATCCAGGGCTGTATCTTTTGGCTCCATAACCCCTGGGACCTCACTCTTCTGCGTCCAGGTTGTGGAAGGGCTAAAAGGAACCGGAAGAGGTCCTGCCACTTCTTAAAAATCTCTGGCCAGAAGTGCTAGCCCTCACTCCTGCTCATTCCCTTGTAAAAATTAGTTCCAGGTGACTCCTGGATGAAACACAGCCCCTATGCCGCCCAGCCGACACTCGGCCCTTGAAGCCCCGGGTCTGCTTCTTGCCCCCTACCCCTCCCAGCACCCTGTCCATACACCCGCCTCAGTTACCACAGTGTGTAAGGCCCACCTCCCAGTCAGGCTGTAAGCGCCTGAGGGCAAAGGCCTCGTTCTTCGTACTCCTCCGTACTCAGCCCCGGGCAGGGGTACTTAGTACTCAGTACTGTTGCTTGAATGCTTGAGGCTTGTCAGGAGCAGCTCGATGACTGGGTGGGTCTGACACTGCAGGTCGAAGGCCGTCCCTGCAAACAGCTGAGCTACACTGGGAGAGGCATGGAAAGAGTCTCCCCTGGGAAAAATCAAAGACGAGGAGATGAGTTGGCCTTCAGCGAGGTTGGCAGTCTTCTCTCCATGATACTTCCCAGTCCAGAAGGGCCCAATGCTGCATGCTGTCTTCGTAGCTAACACAAGTGGCCCACACTATATGCCGAGCACTGTTCTAGCTGCTGTAGGTGCATTCGCTCATAAATCTCCACAGTAACTCCATTCTGTGCATGAGGGAAAAAAGTTAAAGACTCAGTAAAGTTAAATGACATGAGACTCTATACCCATGGGCTTACCACCCATTTGTGGAGCTCCTAGGAGCCCCAGAACGAGGATTCTTCCAGCCTGTCTTCCAGAACTTCTGGCAGAGAATTAAGTTTACGGAAACAGCAGAGCTGTGGCTGCTTGGAGGCCAAAGCAGACATTTTGGGGGTTTCTGACCCTATCCAAACCTCAGGGCTTAGGTAACAGGCTGGTGGCCTGAGAACAAATTTCCAGGATTATTCTTCACCTGGAATGCTGAGCATTTTCAAGCTAAGAATCATTGAAGTTTCTATTGATGTTTATGTTTCACAATGTCCTTTGGTGAAATTAAAAAACAGTACAGGTTAGAGCCAAATAACAAATTGCAAGCCTCCAAGCCCCTCTCAACAGGACACTTGCACAGAATTAACAGTGATAATATTATGACAGGAGACTGATCTCTGTGCACACGCCGCCAGAGCCGGGAACCCGGAGGCCGGCTGCGTGCAGCTCTGCTCGCTGTGCTCCCCGTCCCCTACGCTGGGCGTTTCCAGAGTCTTAACTGGATAACAGTCACAGCCCCTCCTGGGAAATCACTGCTTCGGAAATGTTTTACACTGTTGACAAGAGAAACAGCTGTAATTTGTCATTATAGAAATATCCAATTATCAGGCCACTGAGTGATGACTGCAGCCTCCCATCTCTACTGCCATCCATCTGCACTCCGAGCTACACACCTGTCACAGCGGCCGCCTGCCAGACAACAGCCATGGAAGAGCCCCACTTCCCTTCCCTCCACCTCGAGGTTAGGGGGTTTGTTGGGGAGCAGCTTTCTGTTCCTCTGGCAGGAAGCAGGTGCTTCCAAGGCCTTCTCCTGATGCAAGGGCAGGAAGAGCAGCATATGAGCACTAATACTTAGCCACCTCCTCCAGGAAGGCCTCAGGAGTTACTCTTCCTCCTTGGCTTTCCCACCAGAGGATGGAGTGGACTGTGAGAAGCGAAGGGGCTGGCTGCCTTTGGAACCAGACAGGCCTGGGTTCAATGTGTGTCCCCAGGATATCCTAGCTATGCGCCCTATGAGGTTCACTGGGCACAGAATCTTCCATGGTGGAGTGGAAAGCACTAGGAAAAGAGCAAACAAATGGAAAACAACTGAATCTGATACAGTGGTGATGAGCCAGCATTTATAGGTACTAAGCATTTTACATGTTTTAACTCATTTTTATCTTCATAACAACCTTCCACAGTGGGTACTATTATTACATCTATTTGATAGTTAGGGAAACTGAGGCAAAGGAAGATTAAGGAATTCAACCAAGGACACTTGGCTATGAGGGGCAGACATGGGCTCTGCCCACAGCAGTCTGGTTCAGGGGTTGAGTTCCTAGTGTTTTGTGGACGTCATAATAGGTATTAACTGCTGTCTGTGTCCCAGGTCCTGTATAAGTTCTTTATATGTATTGTGTCAATTAATCCTCAAAATATATTAGCTCATATGTGTACAGATTAATAAACTGAGGCACAAGGAGGTTGAGTAACTTACCCAAGTAAGCATTGCTATTAAGTAACAGAGTCAGAGCTCAAATTCTGGCCTTCTAACACAGTCTGGGTACCGAGCCACTATTTATCTCCACATACCTCCCTGTGGTTCCTTGATTACTTTCTATGCACATTTTCATTTAATTCATTCATGCAATAACTCCTGAGAAATATTCTATTATTAATTCCAGTTTTTAAAATATTCTATTTTAATTCCAGTATTAATTCCAGGGAAGTGAGGATCATAGAACCTAAGCCGATTACAGCCAGTAAGTGAGGTCCCAGGGTTCTAATCCCAGTGTTGTCTGTCTGGAGCCCTCTCTGCCACAGTAACCTCCTACCCTAACCCAATGCCTGCTCCTACACAGAACATGTGAATTTGAATTCAGTTGAGCTTGAAGTGTGAATGAGCTACTCAGGACCTGGCTCAAATGCCACCTCCTTCAGGATGGCCTCCCTCCTGTTTAATCTCGGACCTGGATTTTGTACCCAGAATGGCTCCTGATCACTTTTATGGACAGTCTTGCCGTGATGGCGAGAAATCTATGCAGAGAAGTGAAATGTGGTGACACTTGAGAGCGAGGTCACTGAAAAGAGGGAAGGCAGCCATGGGAGAGTCTGGTCCACAGCCCAGGGCCAGAGACATTTTAAGAAACAAGAACCAACCACAAAGACAGGAAACAGAAAAGAGACTGCAACAGTGGTCTCTTGGCAACAGTGAGCAGTTGGAGACATAGTCACTGATCTGGCAGAGCCAACGAGGCTGAATCCTAAATTGACATGGAGAGAGCTGAGAATTAACACAGAAATTAACATCACTGATGCCAATGGGGTTGAAGGTAAAGAGAGTAAAACAGGTTAGATTTGTTGCAAATTATTTAAGAACAATTAGAACCTGAGATGCCTTTCCCAACTCTATGCCCTCGGGTGACTGCCCTCCTCAGTCTAGAGAAGACAAGAGGTCTTTAGGGAGGGCAATACAGAGAGTGTCTGCACTGAAGAACAACAGAGCCAGTTGAAGGTCAGGATAACATAGTGGATGAAGTGACCACAGTATACAGAATGTTCAGGTGCTCATCTTGTTTCCTGCATTCTGGGCTCCCACAACATAGGCAACCAGGCCTTTTTTCCAGGCAGGAGAGTGAAAGAATCATAAGAGGAATCTGACTAGGTCAAGAGGAAGGATTTTTTAGAATTGACATTGGAGTTTTCCCCAACAAGTGGCACAACTACATTACTCTGCAGAGAAGTTCCTGGTTGACAAACACTAACAACATGTTTCTTAAAGCCCCACCCCTGATCATGAGCAGGTACGCAGGGGTCACCACACTCCCCAGGAATGTTTCCAGCATAAAGGACAGAGACCAAAAGAAACAAGGGGCAGGGATGCAACTTGAAGGAAACAGACGATCCAAGATGGGCGACATTAAAATAACCTCAACATCCTCAGAGCTGTGAAAGAATACTTTATACCTATGAAACAAGAAAAGGATGTTATAAAAGGGGAGTGGGGGGCTCCTGGGTGGTTCAGTTGGTTGATCAACTGCCTTCGGCTCAGGTCATGATCCTGGAGACCCGGGATCGAGCCCTGCATCGGGCTCCCTGCTCAGCGGGAAGCCTTCTTCTCCCTTTCTCAGTCCCTCTGCTTGTGTTCCCTCTCTAGCTGTGTTTCTCTCTGTCAAATAAATAAATAAAATCTTTAAAAAATAATAAAATAAAATAAAATAAAAGGAGAGTGGAACATTTGAGAACAAGGAAGAGCTTTAGGGAATTAAAATCATGGAAACAAATGAGAAACTCAGTAGCAAATTTGAAGGGCTGAGGAAATCTCTTAGAACAACGGAAAATTAGAAAATAAGCTAACTTTAAAACAAGTTCAGTGGTTCCAACATCTGAGTGATAGGAATTCCAGAAACAGAAAAACCTGTAGCACCAATTCAAGATCTTCCAGATCTATAGGCCATGAGTTTCCAGATTAAAAGGGACACTGAGTACCCAGAAAAATGGATTAAAATACCCAAATCAAGGCATATCAGTGTGAAATTTCAAAACCTGGGACAAACAAAAGAGGCTACAAGTTTCTGGGGTGGTGCAGGGTGGGGGCGTGGAAGAAAGGAAGGAAAAGGAAAGGAGAAGAGAGAAGAGGAAAAAAGGCCTGCATACACAGAATTAGGAGTTAGAACAGTTTTCAACTTCTCAAAAATAGCTAAAAGCTAGAAGGCAGCAGAATCACACCTTCAAAATTCTGAAGGATAATAATTATAGATGGGCAATGTCTCAAAAAAAATTCATATCCCACACTGTGTTCTCAGGAAGCCTCTGATGCTTTGCTCCCACAAATTACAGTATAAACCAAAAAAGGGAAAGAATGGAATACAAGAAAGAGGAGGTCCAATGCAGGAGAGAGGAAAAGGGCATTCCCACCTTGATGTTGAAGGGACATCTCAGGACAACAGCCATGCACCAACCAGGGAAAGTAACCATCCACCATCAGTCCAGAGGCCATAGAAAAACTCCTTCAAGAAGATATATTGATAGCATATCTGATGTGAATGAAAAGTAACACAGACAAACTTTGGAGAGTTTGGGGTTGAACTGGTGATAAGTGCATGGAATATCCAACACACATCCAAAAAAAAAAAAAAAGGCAATTTTAACTCCAGGGAAAACAAAAGACTGTTTAGGAAAGGAAAAGCAATCCAAATTTTCTATAAAAACTCAGATATGAATAGCATACATGGTCATAATATCGTAAACACTGACTATTGATCTAAGCAAAAACTGTAGTTCTGCTGGGAGGATGGGAAGGTGGCAGGGTGCATGTGTTTGGCAGGACCAGTGGCTCCCCAAGCTAAGAAAAGGTCAGCAGGTGCCTGTATCGGTAGAGCCATCTAGTCCACCATGGAGGAAGAGAGGAGGGGAGAAAAGGAAAGAGACAGGTTCAAACTAGAGACAATTAGGAACTCTCCCTCTGCAGGCTATTTAATATCACACTTGGCTTTCCATCACTCCTCCTCGTTAAAGATTTTCTGAACCACAGCCAAGACAGAGGGGGGCACTAGTCAGCCCTGAGATTGTTTGTTGCACTTGCCCATTGTAAAATCTACATTTCAGAGCCAAAAGATGAGCTAATATTCTACTTCAATGTCAGTAGTAAAAAAGCAAATAACTTTGGGCATGAGAACCAGGAAATAAGAGAAGTTTAACGCTCCCATAGAGAAGCAAATATTTGCACTTATTAATATCCTGAAACCCATGTTGCCATGAATAGTTCCTTCTCCTTTTATCCATGCCTTTTGTCTAACACAGTGATATATTGCCACCCTTTCAAAATCCTGACACAGATGACATTGAAGCAAATTATGTACCTCAGCCAGATTTCTCAGTTGAAATGGAGATAGCTGATGTGTACATTTTTCCATCTAATTAACATTCCACAGTTTGAATAGCTGTTATCATGCCCTGGGTCCCATATGAATGGGTGAATAGATAGAAAGACCCATAAACAGCTTGGCTTGCATAGAATGAGATTTTTCTCCAGACAAAGAGAAAAGGGAATGAATCATTGTCATCTGGATGGTAGCAGCCATCAGAGACTAACACAAGCACACTCCCCTGTGAACAGAACACAAGTGTGTTGCCTAGCACCAGCAGCCATCTCTGGCAGACCTTGGCCCACTCCCAGCCTCTGTA
Source organism: Spilogale gracilis (assembly GCA_004023965.1). Lineage (NCBI taxonomy): Eukaryota > Metazoa > Chordata > Mammalia > Carnivora > Mephitidae > Spilogale > Spilogale gracilis. Next base: position 21,046 of record PITA01016607.1, read on the forward strand.
TTTGGACATGTAAATTTTTTCACCCAGGTCTTTGTTTTCACTGTGTTGTGGTACCCAAAAATCTGTCCACAATTTTTTCATACTCCTCCACTCAACAGGTGTAAATTAATTCTCCTCTACTGTACTTAGTAATTGAGTTCCAATGAACAGAATATGGCCAAAGTGATGGTATATAACTTCTGAGACTAGGTAAAAAAATACATTTCATTCTCTTTCTCACCCTCTCTCTCACTTACTCTGGAGAAAGCGAGGTGCCATTGCAAGAGGCCACTCATAAAGTCCCATGGAGAGTAACCTAAGCCTCCTGCCAACAGCCATGGGGATAAACCAGCCTGGAAGTGGAGCCCCAGCCCCAGACAAACCTCCAGATGAGACCACAGCCCTAGTCGACATGACTGCAACCTCAGGAAAGACCCTGAACCAGAACCACCAGCTAAGCTGCTCCTGAATTCCTGCCTCTCAGAAGCTGTGTGATGTGATATTTGTTGCTTGAAGCTGGCTAAATTTAGGGCTGATTCTACACAACAACAGATAACTAATATACACTATGATTTCTCTTGACTTTCTTCACCATATTTATGGGGCAGAATTTTTTTCTCCCTAATATTCAAAGGCCAAGATGACTACAGTTGGCACAGCAAAGTTCCAAAATCACTGCAAAGTGAGAGGATCAGAAGTTTGTTCAAGGCCTTCCACAGGCCAGCTAGTTCACTAGGAACTGCACAACTTGCTGGAAAAGGACACCAAGAAATTGAAGGAAAATGTCAAGAGCATGCCTTAGGCCACTCATCACTCACTCCCTCCTTCCTCCATGCATCCTCTAAGCCATGTCACCTCTCACAGACCTCGCTATGCTCTGCAGCCTCTCTCATCAGCTCTGTGCATGCTCTTGGCCCTCTGCGTAACTCCTCATACACCAGTCTTCCCCCCAGAATCCATAGCTGGCATACTGGTGTTCACACCTACAGATCCCAGCCCATGACAGGTCCTTGGGCCAGGAAAGGCAGTGTCAGAAGCCCCTTGGTACTTTCAAAGCAAGCTGGACGGGGAAAACCCCATAAGTGGAGTAACTACAAATGAATGAGCAGAGTAGTTAAAGTCTCGAGTTTGGACCTAGGCAGAAATAGGTTTGATTCCGGAATCCACTATTGACTGGCTAATTGACTCTGAACAAGAAAAGTAATATTTGGCTTCATCCTCTGTAAAATGGGTACATACCATTACCCACCTTGAGTAGGATTACATTAAATCTGTGTAACCTCTTCATACAGAGCCTGGTGTCTTAATAAAGGTTGCTGTTAAGACCAGGAGTAGGCTTGATGTCACAAGCTTGGGCTCCCCTTCTCACCCTTGCAATTACTTCATTCCAGCTCATAGTAATGCTGGTGATTCCTCATACCCGCTATGGGTAATTTGGAGGGGTGGTGTTTTTCCCTATTTTGCCCATTATTCCCTGGTCTCCATCAGCTCTGGCTGTGGCTGCAGGATCCTGCCCTGACTCCCAGCCCACTGTTCCTCACACCCACCCTCCAACACCCTTGTCTCTCCCTGAGCAGCCCCATTGGCCTATGGGGCATGAACAGGAACTCAACACCCCTATCATGACATGTCTCCACGCATCTTCAAAAGATTTCCTAACATTTAGGAGGAAAGATGGAATCTAGTCCCCTCCTTTCACACATGGAACTGCCTGTTCTGGGGAAAGCTAGCAAAGGTAATTTATATGCCCTGCTTAATTACTTCACTACCAGACTTCCAGCTAAAGTGCCTTAGCAACACCTAGCAACTGGCCACTGTCACCAGCTGCTTCTGTAAGACAGCTCTTCTAGCTGTTATAAAGTCTTTTTTTTTTTTTTGGTCGCTTTAGTACAGAAAAGAGTAAGTTAAACGGGACTCTGAACGGTATATGAACCGGTTTTACAGCACCCCTCTGCTCGGCTTCGCTTCCATTTCCCTGGGTGGGTAGTGTGGCATTCTTCCAGCACTCCCATTTAGAAAGTGCTGGAGGCAGCAGTGGGCAGGGTTTCAGAACACATCTTTGGAGTCAGACAATGTTCTGGCTGTGTGACGTTGGGACTAGTATTTAACCTTGCTGTGCCTCAGGTTCTTCATCCGTAAAATGGGGGTGACGTTATCCCGCAGGGTAATGCACAGTATCTGGCATACGGTACCCTTCGTTGCCGGCTGCTGTGGGTATGGATGATCTCAGAGGGGAAAACAGCAGCCGCCTTGCAAATGACCCTGCAGCAGAGCCGCGTGACTGAAACACGCAGTCTGCCTTATGGGTTCTATAAACTGCACCCCTCGCCTCCATCCCTGGGCCCCTAACTGCCACCCCACCGTGTCCTATCCCCACTCCCACCACATGTAAGCCCCATGGGGGCAAGAGTTTTTATCCATTTTGTTCACCACTGTACCCCAGCACCTAGAACAGTGCTTAGCTTGTAACAAGTGTTCAATGAACATTTGTTTGATGAATGAATGTTTGTCTTATGCCTACAGGCTCCCTTAGGAACTTTGCGTGGTGAGATATGGAATTCCCGTGTCCCTACCCTTAGCATCTTAATAACACACCAACCTCCAGCAGCTGCTAAGCCTTGTGTTTGTATAAGGCCAAGTCTAAGCAAAACCCCAAATGTAACATCTAAGCCCATCCTAAGTGGTCATTTCATTGCCAAAACTGTCCTATGATAAATCTCCCAAACTTATTTCTTTATAAATGAAGTTATAGCCACAATAGGAAAACTAAAATGATGTCTGAATCCTCAAGACATGGCATGAGCTAGAAGGCAGAGGTGGAAGGAGGTGTCCTTCGGTGCTGTTCTTAGGCACTTTTTCCTCTCTCCAACCCAGTAGATCTGTTCTAAGTGGGGGATCTTCTAAGGGAGAGGGAGAAGGAATGTCCAAATCAAATGGAGAGAGCTTGTCTAGGGTGTGAGGAGGGCACAGAACCAAGGCCAGAGACACCTGGGGTCAAGGAGCCAGAATTTTAAAGGAGGCCAGAGAATCAAAGCTATGTATTTGGAGCAAACAGAGGAAAAAGCCACAAGTAGAGGTTACAATGGATTCATTGCCAAAGTGATCTGGAAGGTGGAAGGGGCTACTCCTACAGATTACATCTTTGCAAAACCCAGATTTTACCTCCCAAACTTGGGTCTTCTGTAATAAATAAGAAGAACTTTATGAATATAGAGGGAGCTTATGCCTTATACCAGGGCCAACTTCTTGTGATCTAGCCCAAATTTTCGCTTTGGAAGCCAAGTTGAGAGGACCCCGGGGTTGTATATTAACCAGCAGTGCTGCCTGGGACGTCTACCACCTAGAGGGTGACCCTCCCTGACCTCTGTGAAGGGTCATTACACGGAGGGGAAACTAGCTCTGCCCTGCCCAGTGCCTCGTTGCCTTGAACTTGATCTGGAAAGCCGCCTTTCCCCGCTGAAAGCAGAATGAAGACCCTGCCGGGGGAGTTCCATGGCTCAGGCAGATGCATCTGAGCTGAATGTCAAAGAACAGCAGCCAACCCCATCCTGGCATCCCATACCCCTCTCTCTCCCCGCCCACCTCTTCAGAGCCCTAGGGTCACAGCCCATGCCACTATCCAGTGAAAACTCTCACTTATAAGATTGTGAAATAGATTCAGAAAGGGGACCTGACTTCCATTTCACATACCACATCCATGGACAACTCCTGACTCCAGGTCTCAGGTTCTCTTTCCGTTGCTCCCGGACTCCACACTGAGTCTCCCAGGACCTGACGGTGAACGCCATGCTCTGAGTGACCAGAGGTAGAGTGGTGCACATCTCCTCCGCTCAACTCCAGCCCCTCTAGGGGCCACTGGCACAGTGGAGAGAACTTGAGATTAACTGCAAAAGACCTAACTTAGTCACCAGTGCCACCTCTCACGAGCTGTGTGATGGAGGCAACTCGCCTACCCTCTCTGATCTACGGTGGAATAACTGCAGAGTGGGAGAAACACTGACAGCTGGAAGTCAGCGAGTTGTTTGGAGAACGCAGTAAAAAAAAAATGTGTAAAAATGTTCCACATATGCAAAATTCATACTGTGATCATTCTTTTCTTTCCCATGCTTGTCAGGATTTCCTGAATTTTCTATGATATTGATTTTTTTAAAAGATATTATTTATTTATTGGACAGAGAGAGGGATCACAAACAGGCAGAGAGGCAGGAGGAAGCAGGCTCCCCGCCAAGCAGAGAGCCCGATGCGGGCCTCCATCCCAGGACCCTGAGATCATGATCTGAGCCGAAGGCAAGGCTTTAACCCACTGAGCCACCCAGGCGCCCTATTCTATTGATTTTAAAAGAAAGAACAAATTATATGTAATTTTTTTTAATTTTTTTTATTTTTTCCATCACCCAGCCACTCTACCCCCACCCTCCCATGCCCCAGCAACCCTCAGTTTGTTTCCCGAGAATAAGAGTCTTTTATGGTTTCTCTCCGCCCACGGTACCATCGTGTTTCATTTTTTTTGTATGTAATTTTAAACACGAAAAACTGTTTTAAAGAAACAATGCCTTTTACTTCTGAAATTGACAAAACTCTTGCTTCTTACTCTGATGTTGAAGGGTCCAGTGAGGTGAGAATTCTCACGTTCTGCTAGTGGGAGAATAAATTGGAATTAACTTTCTGGAAAATTATCTGGCAACGGGCATCAAGAGGCTTTTAAAATTTATATCTCTTGGGGCGCCTGTCTGGCTCAGTCAGTGGAGCATGTGACACTTGATCTTGGGGTTGTGAGTTCGAACCCCACATGGGGGTACAGATTACTTAAAAATAAAATATTTTTTAAAAAAAAGATTTTCTAATCTCCCAAACCAATAACTCCAGTTCTCAGAATCCATGAAGAAATTATCAACTGTGCAGTTAAAAATAATTATGAAGACAGTCTATAGCAAAATATCTTTCTTACGGGCACTTGGGTAGCTCAGTCAGTTGAAACATCTGTTTTCAGCTCAGGTCATGATCCTGGGGTCCTGGGATCGAGCCCCATGTCCTCTGGCTCCCTACTCTGAGGGGAGTCTTCTTCTCCCTCTCCTTCTGCCCCTGCTCCCTGCTTCTGCTCTCTCTCCCCCTCTCTTTATCTCAAATAAATAAAATCTTAAAAAAAAAAAGAAACCTTATTTTAAAAAATTCTTTCTTAAATATACCTAAAAACTGAAACAGCTTGTCACCAAATGAGAAATTGTTACATAACTGTGGTACCCCTTATGGTGAAATATCATGAAGCCCCTGGAAGTCAACTTTCCAAAGAATATTTGATGCAAATAGTCATAATATAAAGTAAAACAAATAGAATACTAAGCTGTATATATAATAAAAACCCATCCTTTAAAATACGGAGAGAGACACAGAGAAAGAAAGGAAAAAACATAAAAACATCAGCTGTGTTGCCTCTGGATGATGGGATTATGGGGTTTCATTTTCTTCTTTATTTTTTTTGCACATTAAAATTAATTACAATGAGCTTGTGTTCTTTTATAACTGAAAATGCTATTACAAATAAAAAGGCAAATAAATAAAGTCATATGTTTTTGCATTCTGTTTAGTTGCTCTGGTAGTAATTATTTACACTTATCTGTAACCTCTTGTTAGTGGTTAGAAGTTTTTATTAATTTTTTATATTTTTAACTGGTTTTAGTGCTTGCTTCTTTCAAAACCCAAATTCCCTGTCTTACTTTCTTGTTGTGATTCATTTTCAGGTAATTTGGAGACATTTTTTTTAATCATTCTTATAGAAAATGTACTTGGATGGTCCCTTTTCTTGGCTTCTGAAGATCAGAGAATGCTGTCATATATTGATGACAATGTGACGGGCTGTCTTGGTTCATTTGGGCTGCTATAACAAAATATCAGAGATTGGATGGCTTATACAAATGTATTTCTCGGGGCACCTGGGTGGCGCAGTCAGTTAAGCATGGGACTCTTGGTTTTGGCTTAGGTCGTGATCTCAGCGTCCTGAGATCAAGCCCCGATTCAGTCGCCATGTTCAGCACGGAGTCTGCTTGAGATTCCCTTTCCCTCTCCCTCTGCCCCTCCTGCTCATGCTCGCTCTCTCAATTAAATAAGTCTTCTTAAAAATTTTATTTCTCAACAGTTTTAGATGCTGGGAAGTCCAAGAGCAAGATGCTGGCAGAGTCCATGTCTAGTGAGGACCCACTTCCTGGTCCATATAACCTCACATAGTGGAAGGGGGAGGGAACTTTCTGAGGTCTCTCTTTAAGGGCACTAATTACATTCATGAGGGCTCCACTCTCATGAACTAAATCCAAATACCATCTCACTGGGGATTAGCTTTCAATATATGACTGGGGTAGGGGTGAGCACCCAAACATTCAGTCTGTAGCACTGGGTAAAATCTTCTATTTCTGTAGATATTCTATTGCTAACTTCTAGAATGCATTATTTCAGAGAAGAAATCTTAGATTCCTTAAAAGTATCCTTAGTTCGTCAGCTTATTTGCCTGTAGGATTCCTACATCCTTAAAATTAAACTATAGTAAAATTGTTATTGACCCTGAAACGCAAGCGTTGGGAGTTAAGGCCACAGCCAAAGCCCAGCTCATAGCGTGAGCTTGCATAAAAGGTTTTAGGGAGCAAACCCTTCTCTCCCTTGGTCAGCCCTCTACATTCCAAGCTGAGTGCAGACCCAACTCTTCCCATAAAACAGTCTCCATCGTACCCTTCTGCTTAGCCTCCTCCTCCCCAACTCCTAGCAAAACCAAGGTTAAAAAACTGCAGGTTGGGGTGCCTGGGTTGCTCAGTTGGTTGGGCGACTGCCTTCGGCTCGGGTCATGATCCCAGGGTCATGATCCTGGAGATCCGGGATCGAGTCCCACATCGGGCTTCCTGCTCGGCGGGGAGCCTGCTTCTCCCTCTCTCGCTCCCCCTGCTTGTGTTCCCTCTCTGGCTGTGTTTCTCTCTGTCAAATAAATAAAATCTAAAAAGAAAAAAAATGCAGGTTGCCCTTAACATTTTTTTTGCTGTCACACATTCGTGCAATTAAATGACATGCGTGCACAATTTGGGGATTTAGTCATTATTTTGCACACACAAAGAAAATGTAACTTCACTAAATGCACTTCTCTACATCATGCTTTTGTTAGCTTACCTAACTATCAGTCCCTCTGGGTTATCTCTGGGTTGGTATACATACAACTCACTTTTTCTAGGCTGCGTAAGGATTCAAATTATCCATACATTACAATCTATTCAAGGGTAGCTGTACTGACAGATATTTTTTTTTAAGATTTTATTTATTTGACAGAGAGAAATACAGCTAGAGAAGCAGGCTTCCCGCCGAGCAGAGAGCCCGATGTGGGACTCGATCCCGGGTCTCCGGGATCATGACCTGAGCCGAAGGCAGTCGCTTAACCAACTGAGCCACCCAGGCGCCCCACTGACAGATATTTAAGTGACCGTTTGTTACCCTTATTTGTAGCTTCGTTTTATTGTTTTTGTTTGCTGACAACAAAAATGCTGCAATAAACACATTTGTAGACATAACCTTATTTTGGAGGGGGAGGTTCTTAAATTTCTACAGGTTAAATCCTCAAAAATGAAATTGTTTCATCATGAGCATCTTATTCTTTCTGGAAGTGCCCTGTCTATTCACATTTCTACCAGTATTACAAGTGCTCCTTCCCCAGCAAAAGCCTCTGCTAAGTATCACCTCTGTTTAATTGTTCCCGGCATGTCACGTGAGAGGCAGGATCTTATGGCCCCTTTGATTTGCGTTGCACTCGTGTCTTCCACATGATGTTTGGACTTCCTTTTAGTTGAATTGTCTGTTCATAACCTTTACCTATTTTCCAACGGGGATGTCTGTCTTTATCAGTTTGTAGAGGTATTTAAAGATTTTAAATGTTAATCTTTTATCTCTTTATACTCTGCAATTTTTTCTTAGTTTTTTACTTGTTTTTGGCTTCATTTATGGAACACGTTGCCATACAATTTCCTAAGGTTTTGGCAAGTAAATATGGCTATCTTTGTCATGATGGCATCCTCAAGTCTACTGTCTCAGTTTAAAGATCTCCCATGATACCACATGGTTTGTATGTTCTCCTAGATTTTGCTCTTGTATTACTTTGTCCATTTCTTTACATTTAAACATTTAATCCATCTGGAATTTATTTTGGTAGGTAGAGGGAGTTAGAACTCTCTTCGTTTTCTTCTGGATAAATAGGGTCAGTTAGAGACCATGATATAATATGGGAGCTATTCTTTTTACACCAGTTCTGGCTTCCTAGGTGTGTTGCCTGTGCAGTTGCCCAGGACCTCTCGCTCAGAAGGGCCCTGCATGCCCGGTATAATGCTCTGCTCTCGCCATAGTGAAATTCTTTTTTTTTTTTTTTAAAGATTTTATTTATTTGACAGAGAGAAACACAGCCAGAGAGGGAACACAAGCAGGGCGGGTGAGAGAGGGAGAAGCAGGCTTCCTGCCGAGCAGAGAGCCCGATGTGGGACTCGATCCGGGGTCTCCGGGATCATGACCTGAGCCAAAGGCAGTCGCTTAACCAACTGAGCCACCCAGGCGCCCCCATCTTGAAATTCTTAAGAGTGTGATCTTCCAGCTTGTGTTTTAGAAGTGAATTCCAGCAGGACATTGAGCAGGGGGCTTGGATTCTCTGTCCTGTCTCCCACTGCCTCTCTGCTTCCTTGGGCTGGTACTGGCCTCCAGCTCCTCAGCCAGTGGCTCTCAATCACCCAGGAAGCTTCTAAAAATCGTGATGCCTGGGTGGGTCCCACCAGCAAAGATTCTGATTTAATCTGAATATTACATAGGCGAGGATTTTTTTTTTTTAACACCCCTTCTTACTCTGGAGCCAGATCTGGGTATCACTGCACTAGATCACAGCCCAGGGTATTCTCATTCAGTTAAAATGTCTAAGAAAAATATCTAATGCAGTAACTATATTCTAGTAAATTCACCTTGAGGCAAGTGCCCATATGGCATATGAGTTCCTGGAGGAAACTGGCTCTTGCGACTTTAAACCTCAAAGTGGCAGAATGGCAAACCCCTAAGTCTTCTCCTCAGTTTGCAATAGAGTCCCCAAATGGCATGCCAACGGTAGCATGGCAGGCTGCCTACTTTCCCTCCTTAGGGCCTCCTTCCACATGGACAATGCTCATTTCTTGTCAGGTGGTTGTTTGAACTACAACATCGCCCACTATAGCGCCACCTTGCTTCCCCACACAACTAGCTTCTCTGCTCTCTTTAATCAAAGGACTAGATATTCCAAACATGGTTAATTCTAAGTCCTTTTGTTCTGGTCTGGCACCTTGGATGAACAAAGGCTTCATGGAGCCCATTTCCTATGTGGAATCAGAGGATGCTTTATGAGCATATGTGAAATGCCTCTTCAGCAAATGCAATGACATCTGTCCTCTTTGATAAACGTGTGTTTGGACAGGATGAATCCAGTCCCTCAACTGAGATCTGGGATTGGTTGATTGCAGTTGGCAGTTGGTGCCTATTAGTGAAGCAGGTGAGGGGGCTTTTGAAAGGGACCTGCTGAACCAAAAGCTGAGGTAGAGATAGGTAGAGCACTTCTGTATTGCAGACAGTCAAGGGGTAGGTGTCAATGCACTGATCTGGAGCCCAGGTAGAAGAAGCCAGACTGACATGGGGCCATATTTGTCTGACCCCTCAGAACAGAATCAGCCCTGGACTTCCTAGGAATGCAACGGTGGGCTCAGGGAACATGAGAAGGAGCCAGAGAGGAAAGAAAGCCATGATCATCCTCCCATAGATCATCAGTGCTCCAGTATAATTTCTAGAAGAGAAAGGAGGAAAAAAGAAGAAGACCTGGAGCATCTCTAGGGCCATCAATGTCTCAGAGCCAAAGGCCTCCAAGAGCAGGAAGAGGGCCCTTGTGAAACCAAAGCCATCCACTCCAGCCACAGCCTACAGCTTTGATGCTGTGCATACCCAGATGGGATGTCCCAAGCTGTTCCGTATAATTTTGAGTGGAGTCGGGCCATTGTGCAAGAGCCCAGCGCAGAGCAATAGGGAACACATTCAAAATGCCCCATGAGTCTTGGTCTGGCAGAGGCAGGAAACCATCAGTGGGTAATTAATGTAATCAGAACTAAAGTGGAAACAGAAGGCCATGCCTATTTGGCCCTTTGAAGGCTGGACCACTTTCTAATTTTCCTTGTTATACTAAAGAGTGAAAACTTTTAACTTTTGAGCCAATATGTGAGATGGAACATGGGTGCAAACTCCATCTAATTATTAATGAAAAATGTGAATTGTTATCTTCCTCCATATGTCTAAAATAATCCTGATCTCTATTTTTAGAGAGTCAAACCCAGTTCCTCTAAGCCAATCCCTTTACTTCCACAAATCCTTTGAGCAAGGCCAAAAGCTCCAGGAAAATACTGAGCTTTTTTTCCCTCCTAGGTTCTAAGTGTTGAGAAATCTCTACTAATCTACAACAGATTTGAACAGAGTCACAGAGCTATGGGCCCTTAGACCTAGGTTCATCAAACATTTCCTGAGCACCTATTTTAGGAAGTAGATACTAGGAACTGAGGATAGAAACAAATCAGACCCAATGCTGCTTCCAGAGACTCTCTGAGAAAGGAAGATCATAAAACAGTCATTTTGGTATAATATATGTATGCAAATATATGTATGCAAACCACGGAGGTATGAATAAGTGATAAAGAGATTGGCCCTACATGAGGAAGGGAGGAGAAAATAAGCAAAGGCTTCATGGAAAAAGCAGCCCTTGAGCCTAACAATGAAGAAAGAGTAGAACAAAAGTTGAAATGCTAGCCATGTCTTTTTATAAAGTGAGAATAAGGTCATTCTTCTCTAGAACATAATAGAAAAATAATAAATAGTCAAGGGAGGAAACTTCTGCTACCCCAGTTCAACAATTATTTGAGCAGAGAAACAAGATGGCAGAAGTTAAGAGGGATGGCAGCAACATCAGAAACCATGCAAAATGACCAGTTCATCACTGGTGATGGCCAGAAGGATGAGATCAGTATGGAGGAGAGATGTTTATTTGTCAAACGAGGCTAGCTTCCATCTAAAGAACTATAGTAAAAGAGCAGTTGTCAAGGCTTGGGGGTGGGGTTGTGTAACTGTGTGGAGAGCAGGAGGAGGTAGGCAGCAGAAGAGCTCACATGAGTCTCCAGGACCCCACAAGGGAGGGAAGGTGCTTGGGGAAGAGGCCCAAAGACTGTTCCCTTCACTGTATGTCGGAAGGAAGGAACCTGTTGAGAGCAAGAATGTTTTATTAGAGTGTGGTGGTTGTGAATCTAAGGCCACAGTTCAAGTACACAAGAAATAGGACTTCACTTTTCTATAATTCAATTTCTTTTTAAGCCCCATTCCACTGAGATGCCCTTCTTCTCTTTCCCAGAGATGTTACAGAGAACCAGGACACTGGAGTGGGGGTGATGATCTGATCTTCAGTTATTATCTACCCACACTGATAGAAGCTCAGATATTTTTTTATTACCTGTCATTTCTTTCCAACTAAACACCCTGTTCAGGCTCAGCTTGTCCAGCCACTTCCATACCACTGGGCCAGTGCCTAAGAATTAATTCTGCTCCTCCCACACCACACTGGACCTCCCCAACTGTGGAACTGTGTAAGACCTTGTGATATCTGTGACAGGCTGGCCAAGGGGAACTTAAGACCAAGACACACAATGTAGCCATGTCTTCTCTGTGGTCTTGCCACTTCTCTGGGGCTCCAGAATGAAATGAATATAGTCGTCCAGTGAAAGGAACTGTATTAGATTCACCATTAAGCTTCAGTGATTCCGGCCAGCAAGCTGTAGCCATTCGTGTGCCTTCAGATAAAAGCATAATAAGTACCTCCTGCTGAATAACAAATTACCCCCAAACATAAAGGTTTAAGACAATGAACATTTATTATCTCACAATTTCTGCAACTCCAGAATTTAAGAGTGGCTTCGCTCAGTGGTTGTGGCTGAAATGCTGTCATGAGGTTGCAGTCAAGATGCCAGCTGGGCTGCATTCATCTTAAGGCTCAAGTGTGGAGAACTCACTCTCAAGAAGGTTCACTCAGACATTTGCTAAGCTAAGGCTGGCTGTTGGCAGAAGGCCTCAGTTCCTCACTGCATAAACCTCTTCACAGAGCTTCTTGAGTATCCTCAAAATGTGGCATCTGACACCCCCCCCAGAATGAATGATCCCACAGAGAAAACAAGGAGGAAGTCATGGTGTCTTTTATATCACAGTCTCAGAACTGTCACTCGTGGTCACTTCTGCCACAATCTCTACTTATTAGAAACAAATCACTATGTCAAGTCCACACTGAGACAGAGGAATTAGGTTCCACCTTTTGAAAGAAGGCGTACAGGGTGCCTGGGTGGCTCGGTGGGTTAAGCCTCTGCCTCCCGCTCAGGCCATGATCTCAGAGTCCTGGGATTAAGGCCTGCGTTGGGCTTTCCGCTCAGCAAGGAGCCTGATTCCCCCTCTCTCTCTGCCTGCCTCTCTGCCTGCTTGTGATCTCTCTTTCTGTGTCAAATAAATGAATAAATCTTAAAAAAAAAAAAGGCATATAAAAAATGTTGTGGCCCTATTTTAAAACAGGCACAATAAGTAATAGGAAAAAAACTCAACTCAGCTTGAAAGCCAAAGGAGATGTATTGACCTATTAACTAGAATTCAGAGATAGGACAAATTTCAAGATATCGGTGGACACAGTGCCTCACCGCAGTAAGTCATCAGTGGTCTAGTATCTATCCAACTCTGCTTGATTATCTCCATTATTCAAAATATCATTCTAAAGTTGGCTTTCCTCATGGTCACAGGATGGCTGTGAACAGAATTGAGGAGTATGTCCTTCTTTGTTCATTACTACCCAGAGAAAGAAGGCTGAACTCCTCCAATTATAAGACAAAAGACTCCTCTGGTCAGGGAACACTCACATGCTGATTGGTTTAGATCTGGTCTACCTGAGCCAATCACAGCGGCACTACCTGAGCAGATTAGACCTGGATTTGGAGATTGCTCATTCCCTCCCAAATCTCCAAGTTTCCACAAGGACTAAGGGAGATTGCAACTGCAGGGGAAGAATACGGTGTTTCTCAGAGAAGGGCGAGGCAGGCTGATGAGCAAAGTGCTGGCTCCAGAAGAGCTAATGTTAATTACTAGAGTTCAGCCTTCTGAGTTGCAGAGAAGCTGGAAGTCACTCTCTCACTCAGCACTCACGACGCTGACAGCCCACCCAGAGGAGATGCAGCTGGCTCAACAAGCTTCTCCCCTGAGAGGCAAATAGTCCATATGCATGAAACATCAGTCACCTTGAGTCCTGTCACTTGAATCCTAAGATTCCAAGAGCTCAGGCTCAAAGGGGTTAGAACTAAAATTGGGAAGGAGATGGAGTAAAGGAAAAGAGGAAAGGAAGAGGGGGGGACATTCACACAGGCCCTTCTCACCAAGCATCTTCCTCCTGGCTCCTCACTCAGCCTCCCCCTCTAATTGCATCAAGGTCATAATGGGATATCCCAAATTACAAGGGCCCTAGGCCTCAGTGTTGGGCGCACACAGAGTAGGGGCTCACTCTGTTGGACCTTGTGTCATTCTTCTAGGGCTGCTATAACTTTGTTAAGTAGCACAAACTATATGGGTTAAAACAACAGAAATATATTCTCTACCAGTTCTGGAGACTAACAGTCTAAAATCAAGATGTTAGGAGGGATACACTTCCTTTTAGATGCTGGGTAAACTCAGTCCCTCCCCGCCTCATCCCTGCTTTGGGTGATGGTCAGAAATCCTCACTGGTACTGGGGTACTTGATGCAACCACATCACTCCAGTCTGCCCTTCATCCCATGGCCTTCTTTCCATGTGTCAGTCTACATGTGGTGGTTTCCTATTCTTATAAGGACACCAGTCATATGGGATTAGGGCCCACCCACCCTAAAGATATCAACTCGATGACATCTGCCAAGATCCTGTAAGGTCACATTCAGTGGGTGGGGGTGAGGAGACAGAATGTGGCCCACAGCGGGTCCCCCTTATGCGTTCCTCCTCCAGTGCTCGTGGGAACAACTGATGAACAGCTAGCTGTTCTTTCCCTAATGGCGTATTGCCCAGTCCAGTCACCCTAAATGGACTTGGAAGGCAAAGCGAGGGGATACCTGGTGTGCTGGTCCTTCAAGCGGATAACACTCCGGGTCACGAACGGCTGCAGGGCTCGCCATTCTGTGTTGAGTCCGTGTGTCTGTGTGCTAAACGCTCAGCCAGGTCTGTGGCCTCCTGAACCTGGGACTTGTACCCAAGCTGCAGTCGGGCTGTGGTGATTAATATGGACCTAGCCTCGCACTCCTGTCAGGGCCTTGGTTTTCCTCCTCTGTGAAGTCTAGAGGCCTCTAGTAGCCGACAGTGACTATGAAGTAGGCACATCTGGTCCAAAGCGGTTCCACAATTAACGTACGGCCGTTCTGTGGGCATCCTGTGAGATCTGCAGGAAGGCTCATCAGAGCTTTCAAAGCACCCCCTGGGGACAGCGTGTATGCTAACATGCAGATTCCAAGCTGAGATCATAAAGAAACTCCCTGCTCTTCTCTTCCCAGGGCCAGTCCTTTGTACGCCGACCCTGACACCCGGCAGACACCCCGTCACACACATATAAAAAAATCACACAGCAAAATGCAGGGCAAAAAGTCCAAATCACAGAAGAGTCGGGTTAGTCCACTCTGCAGAACCACTCAGCAGCCAGTGGTCTCTTGGCTTCGGTTAGGCCACTGCATAAAAGCTAAACAGCTTCCCCTGCAGAAGGAAAAGGATCTGGGACCCAGCAGGCCAGAGACAGAACAACACACAGAGCGGCCTGCAAGGATCAGCAGGGGCGGCCAAGAACCACATCCAAGGCCAGCCACATTAAATCCATCCGTCAGCCGTGAGCCCGTTCAGGAAGGCCCCGCAGAGGGCTGGGGGTGGAGAGCATAGGGCCAAAGTCTAAGGAAGGAGCACTGAGAGGACTAGGCAGAGAATCAGGACCCAGGCGTGCAGGATCAGGGCTCCCAGCCCAACCTGGAGGACCACACCCAGCAAAGAATCAGATGAGATGAATGCTGATTGAATTGGGGCGGGAGTGGCAGAGTGCTGGGGCCTGGGGGGTGGGGGGGAGCAGGGAGAAGAGAAATTCAAAGCAAGCCATGTGGCAAAGGGTAGGAGATATCTTTGACTTGGTGTCTCCGGAGCCTCAGGGCTCCCCCTGGCATGTGAAATATCAGGTCCCCAAGTAGCAATTCCAAACCCACCTATGAGGCCTCTGGGCCAAGTGGGATGAGTCCAGGCAGGGCTGGAGGGCGGAAACAGACAGTGTACCCATTCAACCTGTTCTTCTAGGGCCCCACCCACCTCCTACCAATCTTCACCACACCCCCAACTGTGGGTAAAAAGCAGTGTAGGCAGAGAAGAAGATCTGGAATCAGATGACTAGACTTGAATCCTGACCCTGAACTCATCAGCTTTGTAATGCTGGGCACGTCATGTAACCAGACTGTCATTGTATCTTCATGCGCAAAACGGAAATAATCGTGCCTGCTTCCCAAGGTTGTTGTGAGGAAATCAGATGATGGACATAAGTAGTTCAAGTGGTTACCATGGTGCCTGACATGCATGTGCTAAGTGTGTATCTATTCCCTCACCTAGAAAGGTGTAGGGCTTGGGCATAAGGGGAGGGTTGTCTGCAGGACAGAATCCAGAGGCGAGCTAAAAAGCCCTTGGTCTCAGTTAAAATTCCATGCAGCTGAATGCACCTGGGGCCCCCAAGACTGCTTCATGTCTCCGAATAAGAAAATCAGAAAACAGTCTCTTTTTCCAAGTCAGAAGAGGCTGGTATCCCAGTGACCGTAGTTCTCAGAAAAGGTGCCCTCTCCAGGCCTTGGCCCTAGCTAATTTTTTTTTAAGATTTTATTTATTTATTCATTCTACAGAGAGAGATGCTGTGAGAGGGGGAATGCAAGCAGGGGGACTGGGAGAGGGAGAAGCAGGCTTCCTGCCAAGCAGGGAACCCGATGCAGGGCTTGATCCCAGAACCCTGAGATCATGACCTGAGCGGAAGACAGAATGTTTAATGAATGAGCCACCCAGGTGCCCCTCCCAGCTAATTTTTTTTAAGGTCTTATTTATTTGTGTGCTTGTTTGACAGGCAGGGGGAGAGGGAGAAACAGACTCCCTGTTGAGCAGAGAGCCTGACGGGGACTCCATCCCAGGGCTCTGGGGTCATGACCATACTTAACCAACTGAGCCACCCAGGTGCCCCATTGCTTGTCCCCAACTAATTAACAACTAATCTCACTTCGGCCCCAGGAGACTATGTCTGTCCCCCACCGTGCGAGATGGAAGGGGAACATATCTCAGGGAAGACTCTGCTTGTAGCCCCTCCCCTCTAGCCCCTCCCAGGGAAATCAGAAGGAGATGCTAAACAATGTGTATCCCCCTTGCAGAGCCTGGACAGCTCCAAAACATGCTGCTTAGAGACATGGCATTATGGGAGCCGAAGAGTGTCAATGAGTATTACGGTAGACTCTCTAAAGATGTCCGTGTCCTAAGCCCCCAAACCTACAAATATGTCACCTTCCATGAAAAAGAGAATTCTGCAGATGTAACTGAGTGAAGGATTGCGATGAGGCGAGTAGCCTGGGCTGGGCAGGTGGGCCCAATGTAATCACAGTCCTTACACTGTTGAGGCACTGACGGTCGACGTCGGTCAGGCCGGCGTGATGATGCAATCAGAAATCAGAGTCACATACCAGGAGCCAAGGAATGCCTGAGTCCCTAAAACCTGAAAAGGCAAGGAGTGGATTCTCCCCCTAGAACTTGGAAGGAGCACAGCCTTTGATTTTAGCCCCAAAGACTTATTGCAGACTTCTGACCTCCAAAATGGTAAGATAATAAGCTTGTGTCATTCTAAACATTGAACTTTGTAGCATTTAGTTAAGCAGTAATTGGAAACTACTGAAAGTCCCAAAGATGTAAAGCCCAGAGCTACACAGCCAGTACCTGGAGGGGCTGCAACGGGGCTCATTGTCCTCGCACTCCCGGACTCTGGGGTACTCAGAAGCCAAGGGCTCTGTCCAAGGGGAGAAGGGACATGTGCGTGTGTGTGTACCCCTCCGGGGCTGTGGGCTGCTTACACCTCTGCCCGTCCTTGCTCCTCAACCACCTCCTTCCCCCCCAGCCCCCCCCAGGGAAGAGTGTAGGGGCCACCTGGAACCAGAGAGCATTTTCCTTTGTGATCCACTGCTCCCCAGCCACTACCTTTATAACGGATCACCGTAGACAGCAGCAAGATCTGATATCCTAAAGCAGTAACAACTGACAGGCAATATCTTTAGTGTGAGTTCTGCCATTTTTAAAACTGCCTACAAGTGCTCTTTCGTTTTTTTTTTTTTCTTAAGGTTTTATTTATTTATTTGAGAGAGAGTGAAGGAGAGATCACGAAGAGGGGGGAGGGGCAGAGGGAGAAATGGGACTCGATCCCAGGACTGCAGGATCATAATCTGAACCCAAGGCAGATGCTTAACTGATTGAACCATCCAGGCGCAGCCCCCCCCTTTTTTTTTTTTGAAAGAGAAATATGATTCATGCAAGTATAGCATTTAGAGTTGCAGGCGTTCATTGAACACTGACTGCTCAGCTGTATTTATTTATCTGGGTATCCTATGGTATTTCATAAAGACTTAGTATGTATATACTGCAAATGCCTTTCTGAGCAGGACTGCATGGTGGACCAGAGGCAGAAGCCGTGTATGTGGAGGGAAGAGCCATTGCCCAGAAACTGGGAACTCCGAAGTCCGGTTCTTAGCTGGGCTCACTTGAGTGTGATATGGGTTCACTCACTTCCCTCCGTGCAGCTGCAGTGAGAGGCCGCCCAAAGGACAGGTTGAGTCAGAGATCCTGGCTGCAAACACCAGAAAGAACTCTGGTTAAGTAGAAAGGAATTTACTGGAAGGCTCAGAACCAAGGGAGGATGGAAGCCCGTGGCTCAGTCTGAACCTGGTAGAACCTGAAGTAGCCTTCTCACTGGAAAGCCGGTCCACACACAGCTAGCTATAGCCCAACCAGCGAGAGGCGCACAGGCGGCGAGGGCTCTTGAAACCCTCCCACCCGGCCAGCCTCGTCCTGCAACATGCGCTCCAGACTCTCAGGGAAAATATCCGCTCCATTGACGAAGCGCAGGCCACAGAGCATCCCTGCCTATACCTGGGTCCCCGTGGAAAGATTTCGGAGTCTTTGGCTTGTAAAATGGAGGAAACAACGGCCAACCAGGTGAGGAAAGTCATTCCTTTACAGTGTTAGACCTCAAAACATGGTCTTGGACCAGCAGCATCATTATCTTACAACTTTTTAGAAATGCACATTATTAGGCCCCACCCTAGAGCCCCTGAATCGGCAACTGGGGTAGGGGGCCCAGCCACCTGTTTCAACAAGCCCTCCAGGTAATAGTGAAACACACTGGTTTGAGAACCACTGCCCCACAGGAAATCCAAATGCTGCCAAAAAGTTTGATTGTCGCCCATCAGACCCAAACTTAACACTTGCCCAGTATGTAGGTCAAAAGTCAGAGGTTGGAGTGAGATTGGCCAGAGAAGTAAATAAAATGTTGGGCACCTGCTTTTGTTCTTATAACACAGCTTCATAACAAAACCCTAACCCCTCCTTCCAACCACCTTGCAGCCCTTTAACTTCTCCTACAAAAACTCTGGGCCCTCCTGTCTCTCAGCTCCCACTTAAGCCTCCTTCTGTCCTCCAAATTATTCAACGTCCAGGAAGTAGTCCTCCTACTCTGCAAAGCTAAAACCATCCGTTGAGACCCTTGCAAGCAAACAGATCAATGTCCTCCGGCCTAAGAAATGTTCCTCAGTTCCCCTCTGCTGCCAGCATGAAGAAGCTGACTTGATGGCTTAGGGGTCCTCTTAGAGCCCTTCAGACTCAGCCAGGCGAGGACTGAAGTAGTGTCGTCTACAAGTTTTAGACTGAGCTGGGGGGACACCATGTGGCCATACCCAGTATGACATATCAAACCAGGGGCTTCTATTCTTTACGTGGTGGTATTTTGTGAAGACTATGAAGCAGTTAGAATGATAAGGATATTTTTGAGAATTAAACTAAAGGTCACCCACAATTATGCCAACAGGATTATTTTTATTCCTACTGTTAAATATTTTCTGACCATTATAACCATAACACCCAGTTCAATGAGCCTCCTTTTCTTATCCCTGGAAATATGATCATCGGCATTTTCTATGCTCATTCGAGGTTTCTGCAATCCTTCTCTTCAGCGATCATCGAGTACAGACCCTCGAATGTTAGTGAAATGCAATGGAATGAAAAAGCACTGGGTTTGGGGGAGGCATGTGGTTAAGAGTTCCATTTCTAGAGTGATGCAGGCTGGGGTTCAAAACCCCACTCTGCTTCTTAGTGACTGTGTAATCTCGGGCATGTTTCTCACCTCTTCTGTATCAGGAAGAAGAAGATTACCTACTGTACAGCGCTGTTAAGAGAACTGAATGACGGTGTGTGCGCGGACGCTTACCCAGAGCCTGACCACAGCCCCAACACTAGCACGATTACTATGACTTTAAATACACCTGCAATGGAACCAGCATGACTCATGACCGCTGAAGATCTCTCTTGGATGGGATCTCTAAATCTACAAATCTATGAGTTGACTTATAGCTGGAAAAACATAAAATAAGGGAGCCTAGACTTTAGCAAATAGGACCTTTGGAACAGGCAAACAGGATTCCAGGCCAGGGGTCCCTTGTCCCTCTCCTCGGTGTCACTACCAAGCTCTGTGTCTCCAGGCCACATTTCTCCCAGTTGCTGCAGGGCCCGGGTTCCTCACCTACAAAGAAGGAAAGAGATTCCCTATTGCTACCTTCATCTAAAATACAGTGTGCCCAGAAACGTGGGAATGAGCTTAGGATTCTCTCCAGGACACATTACCCTACAAGATACTTATGATTCACTCAAGGGAAACAGCATATTTGCCCGAGACCTGAGGTGCCCTTGGCCCAGAAGTTTCTTTCTACAGGAATTACCTTGCTAAGAAGTAAGCACCACGAGACAAAAGAAAGCAGAGGGAAGAAAACCCCAGAGAGCCCCTAGAGGACTGAGGAGATTCTTGCTCACTGGTGTCTTCCAGAGAGCTCGACAGCCACTGGGTGAACCAGTCTTTGTGAGACCCCTTGCATGTATCAGGCCAGGGGATCAAAGTACACCAGGCCCTGCCTCCATCCTCCAGAGCTCATGTTTTCGTAGAGGACAAGCATAAGGGAGACATAGACATGTTATACCACAACTCTTTAAAAAAAAAAAAAAAGATTTTGTTTATTTATTTGAGAGAGAGCAAGAATGAGAGAGAGAGAGAGACAAGGGAAAGGGAGAAGCAGACTCCCTGTGGAGCAGGCAGCCTGATGCGGGGCTCAATCCCAGGACCCTGAGATCAGACCCTGAGCTGAAGGCAGACTCTCAACCGACTGAGCCACCCAGGCGCCCCTCTACCAACAACTCTTGATAGTTTCATAATGCTGGAATACACTGATGTTCCAAGTGCAACAGAATGGACAAGTGAGCCGTTAGCTCAGCCCTGAGCTGCCAGGGGAGGCTTCACAGAGGAGCTATCCTTGGAAAGAGGGTCGGGATACAGGTGGAGAGACTAAAGCAAGGCTGGATGCATGTTAGTCTACTGAACGCCGTAAGGCCTGAGCTAGGACAGGGCCGTGGGCTGGAGTGGAGGGAAGGGGCGCATCAGAGATGTCTGGGAGAGCATGTTAACATTCAGATTCCCAGGCCCTGCCCCGAGACCCAGATCCAGGAGATCTGAGGGACCAAGAATCTAAAGCGTTTGCAAGTCCCTCCCTGCGGGTAAGGTTGCGTAGATAATCCACATACCTACCGTGCTCATTAGTCCCACAAGCATCCCAGCCATCCCTCCTGCAGCGACTGTGGCCTCTGACTGATTCTTCCCTTTCTGCTCTCCTTTAGCAAATGCCTTCTCCTTCAAGAGCCAGTAGCTCAGGCACTACTAGGGAAAGCCTTGGAGGGGATATGGTTTGCGCCAGGAACGAAACTACTACTTTCTATGGGTTATCTCATCTAATTCTCAAAATCCTATACAGTAGGTCTCCTACTAAGCCCCATTTTACAGATGAGGAAACTGAGGCACGGGACAGCAAAGTCACTGACCCACGAGCCTACTGCTAGGATGTGTCTGCACCTCCCACTGGGTTGCTCACGGGATGGGGCTGAAGTTTTGTCTCTGTGGCCCCAGGGTCCGGAGCCCAGCACCCGCAGCCCGCCACACCCATCAACAAGCACGACCTCCTTCCTTCTGTGACCCTCAGCCGGTGTCCAGGCAACAAATCTTCCCTCTCTTGCTCCCCTTCCTGTCCTCCCCACTGCCCTCTCCTCTCCTTTATAGGGGGGTGGTGCACAGCAGAGACTGGAACCCCCTTTCCTCCAAGTCCTGGGGCCTCCAGGAAGTTTTCAGCAGCTCGCCTGAGCACAGTCCCGCCCTGTTGTTGACAAAATGACAGGAGTACGGAGGAATGTGATTTCCCTGTTTGCTGACCCTTTCCTTTTGGTAGTCTCAGAGCTGGAGTGCTCTCCTCTCCCAAGTGCGGGATGGTCTCCAAGTCTCCTCCCCCTGGGTGCTTCCAGCCAAGCCTCTCCCCAGCAGCTGCTCTCCCTCTGGCGCTGGCTCTTTACTGGGCCTCCTTTTTGCTCCCCACCCTGCAAACTTTCTACCTTCCCTTCCAACTTCTCTCTAGGTTTTTCATTCTCTTTCCTTCTCTCCCTCCCTGCCTCCATCCCCTTCCTTCTCTCTCCCCTCCCCACCTCCCCACCCTCTCAGCTGCTGGCTTCTCTCTTTCTTTCTGCTGATCTCTGTGTGTGTTTCTGTCCCTCTCTACTTCTCTGGCTCTTTCTGTCTCTACTTCTCTGTATGTGTCTCTCACTGTCTCTTCCTCTCTGCTTCTCCCTCTTTTCCTCTCCCCTCTTCCCTTCCTACTCCATCTCCCCTCCTCCTCTTCCCTTCAGCTCCCTTCCTCCCAGTTCAGCACTATTTCCTCCCTGACGTCTCCTACACTCCCCCAAGGAGGTCAGTCAGCTGCCATGGCTCCTATCTCTCTCTGTGTCAGAGCCTCCAGGCCCATGGGGACTCTGGGCCTTCTCTCCAGCATTCTCAACCTCTGTCCCCCTGGCCCCTTTCTCCTGTGAGTCTTCATTACTGCCTTCTCTCCTCAAACTTTGCCCTGCCTCGCTCCCCAGGGCTGCCTCCTTGGCCCTTCTGGGGCCCTTCTCCCCAGGCTCCCCCACACGCTGCCTCCCCAGGTCCCTTCAGTCAACAAAAAAAAAGTCTTCCTGGGGGGGTATGCCCCTTCCCCCACCTTCTAATGCCCTCAGACAAACTGCACTAGTGCTGGAGGGGAGCCAAAGGGGCCCAGTACCATCTGGAAAGCACCCCAGTGAGAGGCGGAAGGCCCTCCCGCTCCCACCCTGCCAGCCACATCTTTTCCCTGAGGCCTCACCCAGGCCTCTGGGGCCTATGTGACTGGATGCTCCCGACAGCCCCCCTCTGATTGTTGGAGCCTGAGGGGAGAGCACAATGGCCCTGATCCTCAGCAAATTCACTGTGGATCCTAGCCTGGCCTCAGCCCTGCCTGCTGGACCTCTGCTCCACCCAGCTGTCAGGGGGCTTCCAAACTGGCTTAAGGTGACAGTGGGAGGTGCAGAGGGGGCCTAGCTGGTGAGCCCTAAGATCCAGCTGCGAGGGGGGCAGAGGACAGCCCTTAGAGCCAGTCTGGAGAACTTCAAGCAGTTCACTGCATTCCTTTCTTCAATAAAGCCTTAACTGAGAGCCGAGATGGGCCACCTCCCCAGTGTCAGAGATAAGAGAACACTGCCTCTGCCCTCTAGGGCTGGTGGGAGAGAAAAACAAGCCATAGGCCAACCCAGGGTGATACCCACAGTCATTGAAATGGATTATTACAGGAGGATCCATTTATTGAGCAATAAATGCTGTCAACTGGTCTAACCAACCGTAGTCCATACTTCAATTCTCATTTTACGGATGAGGAAACAGGATCAGTTAACGGAATAGCTAACAGTGGAGCAAGGATTAGTAAACCGCCAAATTGACTCCAACTGAACAGGTTAGCCGGGGTCAAGTCACCTACACTTGTTCAGGTTGGGGTGCAAGGGGGCAAAACAGAGGGGAAGGCTTCAAAGACAGGGTGAAGCGTGCTTGGTGCTTGGAGGGCGACTCAGAGCTCCCCTGGCGACCAGACTGCAAAGGAAATCCAGGCGCAGGATGGCGGTGTGCCATCTCCCATGATTTGTGCACTTTTATTTCTCTGATGAACGTTTTTAATATCTGAAATGACTTCTGGTCATGAAAAGACTGTAAGTATCTTAGTTACTATTTAATTCAGAAATGCCCTTAGGGTCCCAATGTGGCTGGGCTCTCAAAAAGTGCCAGTTCACATTTCACAGTCATAGTGAAGCCAACTTTAAAGAAAGGACCAAAAAAAAAAAAAAAAAAATCATGCTACTATGGCATTTTAGTTGCATTTGTTTCCAGCCCATTCTTGTCAGTAAATGCTCGAACACTTTGCCCTATGGATGGCAATTCTGTTAGTTTGCTCCCGTAGCTCGTGTGGCCATGAGAATGTGAGGGTCCTGGATGAGATTTCCAGATGTTCTCTAAGTGGCTGTTTTAGTGTTGGTAAAGTTCCCGTGAGTCGCTTTTTTTATGGAGGAGAATCTAATATCCCTACAGAAATCATTCATTTCTTGCTTTACAAGAAGACACATCCGGCATACATGTACCTGCTTCCGGGACGTGTCTTCACAGAGAAGGCTGACTCCTTCCTTACCTGGTGGCCAAGGGCCAGGCCTCCTTCCCAAAGGACTCTTTTGCTCCGCAAAGCTCTGCTAGCATCAGGCAGCCATGCTGACCCCATGTTCTTAGAGCATGCCAGGTACCTCTCATCCCAGGTCATTGCCCTTCCCTGTCCCCACCCCCACCCCCACCCCCCGCCCCCAGTATTTTCCTCTCCTCTCCGCTTTCCTCAGACTCTGTAGGTGGCAAAGGTAGTTCCACTTTGTCAATAAATCTTTTTCCAAATCCTCACCGATTTTGCCCACCTCTGAACCCCAGCCGTTCTCACGATCAATACTGCTCATTGCTTTGTGTTGCTGTATCACTTTACAGACAAGCTCCGTCTCCTTTAAGATGGGAAGATCTTTTTTTTTTTTTTATTGTTACTAAATTTTTTTTTCCAGTGTTCCAAGATTCATTCCCTGCTCCCCACACCCAGTGCTCCACGCTTTAGGTGTCCCCAGTACCCACCACCAGGCTCTCCCATCCCTCCACCCCCCTCCCTCCAAGTCCCTCAGTTTGTTTCTGTGTTCAAAGTCTCTGTTGTTTCGTTTCCCTCCCTAGATTACCCTAGTTCCCATTTACTTTCCTTCTCCCACTGTCCTCCAGTTTGCCCCTCATGCACCACAAGTAAGTGAGACCATGCGATACTGGACTTTCTCTTCTTGGCTTATTTCACTCAGCATAATCTCTTCCAGTCCAGTCCATGTTGCTACAAAAGTTGAATATTCATCCTTTCTGATGGAGGCATAGTATTCCATTGTATATATGTACCACATCTTCTTTATCCATTCATCTGTTGATGGGCACCTTGGCTCTTTCCACAGTTTGGCAATTGTGGCCATTGCTGCAAAGAACATTGGGATGCATATGGCCCTTCTTTTCACTACATCTGTATCTTTGGGGTAAATGCCCAGTAGTGCAATTGCAGGGTCATAGGGTAGCTCTATCTTTAATTTTTTAAGGAATCTCCACACTGTTTTCCAAAGCGGCTGCACCAGTTTACATTCCCACCAACAGTGCAAGAGGGTTCCCCTTTCTCCGCAGCCTCTCCAACACTTGTTGTTTTCTGTCTTGTTAATTTTGGCCATTC
>PITA01016608.1:0-45964 GCA_004023965.1 Spilogale gracilis
GGTGATCTATTAATTAGAGTACAGATGACTCTCAACTTAAGTTCAGTAAGATTCATTTGGCAATGGATCAAATACTTACCAATAGGAACTGCCTAATAGAGATTCGAATATGTAGCCCAGAAAATGTAAGGATTGGCTTCCACCTCATTTCTTGAACAACTCCTTTTTTTCTGTGATTTTCAGATGGCTTTCCCTTATGCTATTTTCTTTGCGGTCAGAATGCCTGTCCTCTTTGTCTCAAACTAACACCTCATGTCTTTTAGAAATGATATTCCAAGGCTTGTCTATAAAGAATGACCCAAATGTTATAAATCTTTATGGCTAGAAATTTCAACTCAGATGCAAGTTGTAGAATGATATTGCCTTGATTACTGAGCATTTTGCTTGAGAGAATTAGTGACTCAAAGTTTGTGTGAATAATCTCAGCAAGGTTCCCAGTAGTAGGGTGGGTGTCATCAAAATAGACCAAAACCTGTAAGACACTTCTCACTAATGCTGGCAGAAGTTTTTAAAGATTTTACTTCTTCCCTAGATAGAACTAAGATGATTCTCAATCCATTGGCGTGAGTAGTGATGGATTATTTTATTGCTCTAGAATTTGTTAGCTAGTCATGATGGTATCTGTGATATTGCTAATATTTCTTGCTATATTTGGAGCAATGAGCCAGGCAATTACTTTTTTTTAAAGATTTCATTTATTTATTTGACAGAGAGAAACACAACTAGAGAGGGAACACAAGCAGAGGGACTGAAAGAGGGAGAAGCAGGCTTCCTGCCGAGCAGGAAGCCCAATGTGGAGCACGATCCTGGATCTCCAGGATCATGACCTGAGCCGAAAGCAGTCACTTAACCAACTGAGCCACCCAGGCGCCCCAAGGCAATTATTTTTAAATGTACCCAGGATTCTGTTTTCATAAAGATATAGTGGCACGTGGAAATAAGGAAATGACTATCTTAAAGGAAGATTTTGTATACTCATAGATCTCTAGAAACAGGAAGTATGGTTTCTAGGAAGTACACAGGAAGTACACCATGCAACAGGACAGGGGAATATGAGGAAGCACCAGTCAGGTGGATGGTGGAGGAAGAAGGAAAAAGAAGGAACCAGAGGAAAACATGAGACTTTACTGTGTTTGTTTGTTTGTTTTGTGGAGAAGGAATGCATGAAGCAGAGTTAGCAGCTGAGTAGGCTTAGGCTTAGGATTGGATAGTTTGAATGATATAGGTGCTCTGAGGTATAGGAGTGATCCCTTGTTGTCCAGTACTCCAGATTTGTTCATTTGCATATCAAAGGCATAATTACAAGCAAGTTGTTTACTATCTCTAGGAATTAGCTAACCCTCTCAGGGATATTCCACAAGGTCCCAAGATGTCAAAGCATCACAAAATATAAATTTAAAAAAATGATTAGTACAGCAAGGTAGAACTAGTTATCACTGCCTTAAGAAATAAGCTATATAAGTCTCTAAGGCTGATCCTAATAGCTTGTAGGATTTATTCTTTTGGAGTGAGTTGGGCAATTGGGATTCCAGTTTCTGAAGCATTTTATTGGAAATATTGATTGCTCTTGTTTTTGTTGTAATGATCACAATGCTAATCCATTGCATGCTATCCATAGTCTTAACTGTCTTTTTATAGCCACCTTCTCATCAGAAAATTGACATTACATTAAATCTATAAAAAGCTCAAGAGGATCTCATGATATGATTTTTCAAAACAGATACAATTGAAGCTTTTCTAAGTACTGAATATCTGAATCCTTAGACTTCTCTGAATGTGTTCGTTCCTTACAGGCAAAATAATTGGTGGTGGTGGTGGGAGCAAATCATATATGGGAAAAAAACTCTGATCCACAATCTTTACAGCAACCAACCCAGGAAATCAAACCACAGCCTGTGTAGCAATTGACCCAGAAGATTCATGATTTTTTTCATTAACTACCAACTTCTATAATTTTGCCCTTGCTGCCAACTTAGGATCATCAGAGGAAGTTAAATATCTCCCTACACCAATTGTATCAACTACTTCACTTCTACTTAACTCCCCTCCAGCTTCCCTCTACTTAAACTTCCTGATGCTTTTCCCTTTTCTCATCCATGAAGACTTCTTACTCTTCTGCCTAACTTTGTATCTCTATAAAATGAAGATTGTTATAACTGAGTTTCTCTTGATAATTTTTAAGTAGTCTTTAAATAAATACTAATTAATAACAGGTTATTTATCTCTATATTGGATGTTTAAATTAGTTACTGAGAAAATATTGCCCATATATCTCCTCAACAGAGAAAATTATACCTATTATAATGTACTATCCTTATTTTACTTTCTATATTTTTGAAATATTTCATATTTAAATAATTATTTCATATGAAAAGATTAAGTTTGAGAAAGGTGATGCTCTGGGAAGAAAAATGTTTTTTGAAAATATTAAAATTTTAACATCTTATGCATTATCTAAAATTGTACATGATGTTTTCTAGGCATTTATCTTCAGTATGCATATGAAATAATGAAGATTATTATCATAATCCTCCTTATACTTCATAATCCTCCTCATACTAGTGTCACAGTCATTTTGATACTTTAATTTTTGTTTAGTCATAAGCTCATTTTTATAGTGTTGTTAATTATAAAGAGAAGTCCAAACGTGGTAGACGTGTACTTTGTTCGTCTCAAAATGGAAAAGCCAACAAGCTGCCCCAACTTTGAGCCCCAAAACTTGCAAGTTGGCTCAATACCCTTAAAGACCTGCTTTGGGTTGACTGTTTTATGCTTGCTTTACAAGTGTCTAATATACTTGGTGATGCATGGGCACAATTTTGCATGGCATTAAAGTGAGTTAGTACTAAATTTGTTTTCTACTTTACCCAGAACTGTGCATGTATAGATAGCCAGAGACTTTGGTGGTATTTTACCATGATGTCTAGAAAGAAGAAAGCCTTTGCCATGTAGGGTGCCTAGTAAAAGAGAAAAAACATTTGGTCACTCCTTATTTTCTCTCATCCTAAATAATTCTCTGTGTAAAGACTAACCTAGATTTTAGTTACGTATCTTTTTTTTTTTTAAGATTTTATTTATTTATTTGACAGAGATAATCACAGCCAGAGAGGGAACACAAGCAAGGGGAGTGAGAGAGGAAGAAGCAGGCTTCCGCTGGGCAGGGAGCCGGATGCGGGGCTCGATCCCAGGTCTCCGGGGTCATGACCTGAGCCGAAGGCAGTCATCCAACCAACTGAGCCACCCAGGCGCCCCTAGTTACGTATCTTTCTTCACAATTTAAGATTTTCTTCTTGGTATACCAAAGTCTAAGAACTTTATTTCTTAATCAACTGTTACCACCTTCTCTCTGTTACCATCCTGTTTTGACTGTCTTCTCTCTTGTTTGTTGTTATTTGCTTTCATGAGCAAGATGCCTATTTATTTGTTTTTCTTTTTCTGTTTTCAAATTCAGAAATAAAAAAGGAAATCCAGGAATTACCAAAAGTTGGTTACGCGAAGAATATGAAGGGAAGGCAAGAGGCCTTATTCCATCTTACCTTCACTACTCCCTTTTGTTGAACTGCTGAACTTTTGCTGATGCCAGGAGGAAACAAAATGGGGAAATTGCTGAGAAAGTGCTTTCTTAGGACTATGAAAATGTGTTTTTCCTAAAACCTGATGAGATGACCTAAGTAAGCCAATGAATTATAAATTCAAATTTACCCTCTAATTAGAATAATTGAAAAGTCACTTATGTAATTCATTGCTATTTCTGAATTTTTAAAATAAAGCCCTCACCATTTTTCCTTAATAGAACACTTTTTGGGTTTCTACCTCCATCTATATTCCCTAAATTGCAATTCTAAGACCCCATAATAAATGCTTTGCTTACATTTCAGTGCCTCATCATTTCTTGGTTGACAAGACTCTATGAATTCTGTCAAAACCTGGCTTGGATAATCATTTAGAATACTTAATATTTTATTAATATCAATCAGTGCATTCATTTGGTAACAAGATTTTGACTGGATTTCCAAATCACTGACCTTAAATGAGGAATTTCAAAATAGAAACCTTCAGAAATATTATCATTTAAGGCATGCCTTGCTTTAAACAACTTTTTGAAGTTATTCTCAATGTTTAATCCATCATACTCTGACCTTCTCCATAGGAAAAGAAAATGTAAATCCCCGAGACAGCAACGAACAAACTGTCAGAAAAATGAAACTATATTTTCTAATAGTTCTACTTCTATAATGCATCTCTAAACCAAACTGTCACTTTTGTTGCTTCAAATTCTTTAGAAAATATTTATCTTCTAGCTTTGGACATAAAAAAAAGGAAAAGAAAGAAAAGAAAAGAAAAGAAAAGGAAAGGAAAAAGAAAAATCCTCTAAGTCTATCAATTTCTGTAACTAGCAAATTCATGTAGTAGCAAGCAGATGTACAAAGGGAAGGATATTTGTGTGATTCATTTGGCCTCATTTATTTTGGTGTTAGCTTATGTTTAAGAATATTTAAGACTTTTGTTTCTACATATACTCCATTAGTCATTATTTATTGAGAAATGATTATGTATATATTATTTATCTCAAAGATCTTATTTTTACCTTTCTTCTTTTATTTTCCTATGAAACAACATCTTGCGTCCCTCTGAGGGTATTAATTATACTTATTTAGAAATTTTTTTTATTGCTGTATACTGTCTTTCCTTTGATACTGTATAGATCCTCCACTTGTTTATTTTATTCTATTCTATTTTACTTTATTTTATTAACTTTTTTCCTCTGTACTCATAATGTTGTCATTTCTCATTTCCCTAAATGACTACTGATCTCTCTCCCCCCCCCAACTTTGCATTCACCTTTTGAAAGGTGAGTCTTTGCTACACTCCTTTTTTTTTTTTTTTTACTGAGCAGCCTACTTGGTGGAAGACAGAGTTTCCCCTGATTCTGTATCCTTTCTTTGCAGTCAGAACATTTTTTTTGTCAGGAAAGGAGAACACACCCACTAAGCCATGTGTATCCACATATTGTCAGTTGATCATTGTCCTTTCTTTCTTACCCCCACTACCATACTCTCTGCACTGACAGAAGGAAGGACTCCCTCTTGCTTTCTTAAACAAGACTCAACACCAATAGCCAAGAGAAAAATTTGATTAATCTGACCACATTAAATTCAAGTCTTCCCCACTAGTAAAGAAATCATAAACAGATTTCAAAGATAGTTGACAGACTAGGAGAAAATATTTAATGTATATATGACAAAGGGTTACGGTAGGACTCCTACAACTCATTTAGGGAAATAAAAATGTCTAATAGAAGAATAATAAAACTGTATAAATAAGCATTTACTGGAAGAACAAAACAGTAGATTGGGAAATCTTTTAATTATCAATAATTAGCTAAAGCAAATTAAAATTATGAGATAGAACATTCTATTTTGAGATGCAAAAGAATGAATCAGACACATTTGTGAAGCTTAAATAATTGTAAAACCAATTTGTATGAAGCAAACTAGGCCATGAATTATCATATTGTCAGCACTCCAGAATCTTCCATGTGTCTCTCCCTGAGAGAACCACTAATTACCTTATCTTTTTGGCATAATTTTATTGCTGTACTTCAAAAAAGTACACCATGTACACATTTCTGAACAATATACCTAAGTTTCCCCAGCTCTGACAATTTATATGAAATTACTTTATTTGCATTTTCTGTGATGCACTGTTTTTCAACATATTTATGGGAGACATTCCTGTTGTTATAGCTGTAGTTTATTTATTTTTACTGCTTTATAGTGTTTCATCATTTATATAATGACAATTTTTATGTTCTATTTTTTATGATTTTATTCATTTATTTGACAGAGAGAGTGAGAGAACACAAGCACAGGGAGAGGGAGCAGGCTCCCTGCTCAGCAGGGAGCCCAGTGTGGGGCTCAATCCCAGGACCTGGAGATCATGACATAAGCCATAAACCGAAGGCAGGTGCTTAACTGACTGAACCACTCAGGTGATCCTGTTCTATTTTTATACCCATTTAGGTTGTCTGCAATTTGGGGTGCTTAGGAGCAGAGTTGATATTAAAATACTTGAGCATATGATATGAAGAATATATGCATTAGTTTTTCTAGGGTATATAAATACCTAAGAAAATTTAGAGGCCAAGGAATGTGGATATTTGTTTAAGTAGAGACTGACAAATTTATTTTTCTAAATCAATAGTATTAATTTTCACTTTTTCCTGTGGTATATGAGATTTTGAGAAATAATATTTTTCATCCACCAGTTTAGCAAAAAATTGGCAGTTTAATAATATCAAATTGCCATCTGTAATGTAAAACCACTTTAGATGACAGTTTTTAGCATTTAATTTTACAATATGCATGCCTTATAAATGCAGCTTCTTTTAAGTCATCTGTTTGGAGAAATACCAATATATATATTCATAAAATGGTATATACAAGGATGTCTAATGCATCTTTTTTTTTTGGTGATAGTCAAATCCTTATAAATAACTTAAATGTCCATCAATAGAGAAAAGGCTAAATAAGCTATGGCATATTGAAAGGTTAACAGAATGATCTAGATTAATATGGACTGAATCAGTGAGTTCTAGAAAGCGTATTAAATTGAAAACTAAAATATACTTTGTGGCTTAAAAACACAAAGTCTTGCATTATCAAATAGACTGATGTGTATCAGAGATTTTATGCAATCATCTCAAAGATAAAATTTTTGAAAGGCACAGGTGAAGCTGGATACAATCAGACCTACTGTGAGGCTCCCTGGGACACATATTCCCTCATCAGATGTGCTTTAGCCAAAGATAACAGATGATATTTCTAAGTGAAGTGTGTAGTTACCTCACTTAAACAGGGGAGACATTTAGATCATGAAATACCTTTTTGTCTTTGGATGATCCATGAAACTATACCCATAAATCAGAGGATTTTAGCTTTGTTTACCATTAATAATCCTAGAAATAAATGTACATCCTAGAAATAAATGTACATTCTACAAAAGCATTCCATGATAAGGGAAGTCCCTCATGGAAAATCAAGAGTTTGTTTGCCCTGAGGTCTGTCAGTAGCATATTTACATAGAAACCTGACTTATCCCTTTGTCTCCAGCATGTTCCCTCTTTAAGGTAGTAAATTAATTGCAGAGCTCTTGTTTATGCATCTACTTCCCAGATGATTTATAAGCAAAACATGTGGTAGCACTTATTTCATAAACTTTTGTGATTGTTTTGGAAAATGTCTAGAAGTATGTAAATCACACAAATAACAGTAATTGGGGATGAACTAACACATAATAATGCCATTTATAATTCTTTAATTTTTTTCAGGGATAATGCACTCCTGTATTATCTGTATAATTAACATATATTTAATACAATTTCCACATGTAATAATTATAGTGTGTACTTGCCTTTGCTTTTAAGAGACATACCCAGTAGTATTTACAGGTGAAGCACAGGGGTCAGCAAACTGCTACCCATCCACTGAACCTGCCTCTGTACAACTGAAAAGCTAAGAATGCTTTTTACGTTTCTAAGTGGTTGAAAAAAATCAAAGGAAAAATAATATTTTATGACACATAAAAATTATCTGAAGCTAGTTTTATTATATCATAGGCAAGCATATTCATTTACATGTTGTATTTGGCTGCTTTTGTGCTACATCAGAAGAGTTTAGTTGTTGTGACAAAGACCACAACAAGGCTTGCAAAGTCTGGAATATGTACTATCTTACACTTTTGGAGGTAATAAATAACTTGTTGACCCTTGGTGAATCATCATATTTACAAATAATTTTTGAATCAGGTCAGTAAAATTTAGACACGCACACACATACACATACAAACACACACACACTCATACATGTACTTAGATTGAGTTACAAGTATGTTGATGTTCATGTTATCATACTTGCAACTTTTCATGTGATTTGACATATTTCCTAAATTGTAGTTGGGGAAACTTTTCATTACTGATAAATTGCTAGATAAAATAGTCTTGCTTATTTTATATAGTAACTTTTTGTGTTGATGCAGTCATAAAATCTTATAAAGGAAACTGTCATCAAAATACATGACAGAATAAAATAAAGACTAAAATACAATGACGTGAATAGGGTCAAGATTTGGAGAAGTTCCAAAAATCATTCAGGTAGAAAGGAGACCCCATAATATTCTGCAACATCCAGATGGATTTTCATTCTGTTTTGTTTCATACTCCTGTATCATGGATTTTCCAACATTTTCATTCCAATAATCCTTTTTAACTTATGATGAATTACACTCTCTTTATCATTTAAACTAAAAATTTATTAGAAGGTAAGAAATATTTGTTAATTTTTTAGAATTGGGAACAATGTTGAAAGTCATTATCCATGTGATAAATTGAGATAGAGGGCCAAAGGAACCCTAATACAAAGATGATTACATTTTGTTTTTTAAAACTTTTCAAAATAATAAAAAGCAATAGCAAAAATACAAGAGAATGCAGGTTGTAAATATCAACACAATTAGATCATTAAGAAGGCAAGGCATATTTTTTAATAGTTTGTAGATTTTAACTAATGGTTAGTTTTACACACACACCATACATTCTTTGAGTATGTATTTACTAAAATATAGAATGTCATTGAGCAATAAATTGAAAAGGAAAGAAACTAGAGGGAAATCAGTATGAAGAGTAAGATTAATTTAATTGGCATACAATCAGTAAATTCAAGAGAGCAACTTGAAAAAATGAGCTAAAAACTAAACAGCAAACATTTACAATGGATAGAAACTGTTACTCTCTTTTTTATAATTTGTCCATTCAGATATTACTTTAAAAATTACAATTTTCAAACCCAAGTGCTTTGGTCTCTCTCTCTCTTTCTCTTTCTTTTTTTTCCCCTAAATACAGTTTTGATGACCTTTCAAGCTAATTCCTATGTTGGAATGCTATAGATGAATGAAATCCCAATGCTTCCTTGTAACCAATATATTTTACTTCTTTTCCTAAAGAGCAAAAACTTTTTTTTTTTACTTTGAACCTAAGAGAGCTATGAAATAAGCTTTCCATTTATTTCCAATCTAAATATATTTGATAAAACAAAGGAATTTTATCAGGTATGTACTTTATATTTTCATGACTAGTTTAAGAGTTTGCACAATTCTTAAATTTTGCAAGTTTAAAGTTTTGCTAAAAAAGAGGGTGGGAAGTTAAATGTTTTTAACTGATTATTTTTATACCTTTGTTTTTATTCTCTGAGGATTTCTGGCTTTTCTTTTTTCCTTTTTCTAAAATGATTCAAGAGAGAATAGCTGACGTACTAAGAAAGGTTAACACAAAGTCCTTCACCTGTATAGCACCTCTTTGAAATAATAGAGAGGTTACAATTCCAATGTATTAAAAATCTGAGTTGTTGTCTATATGTGTTGTGTTGAGAATGGAGCTATCAATTCTAATAGTTTTTCTCCTGAGATTTCAGTAGCATGCTAATAATCTCTTTTTAAGGATTAGGAGAATTTTTGACAGAAATGAAATAAAATATCAAGGATATATGTATTTTTTCTTTGCATTATCATCATAGTGACATCTTTGAAAGACATTTTTTTTCTTTTTAAATGTGATTTGTTATCACAAATATTATCAATGTGTTTTGGTATTTGCACCTGAAAAATCATGTGTAGTAACTAAACACTAGGTTCAGTCTTTAGAGATTTTTAAAAAGCATAATTTAATTAATGAGTAGAAGGAAGAGGGAGCTGGGGGAAGAATAGCCCTTTCTCAGAATGACAACAGATTTAGAAATACATTAGAGAGCCTATCATAATAAATTCAGTTTCAAGGTTTTCTAAAAAAGATTTTATTTATTTATTTATTTATTTATTTGATTTAAGAGAGAAAGAGAGAGCGAGTGAGCACACGAATAGAATAGGGGGATTAGGCAGAGGGAGAGGAAGAAGCAGACTCCTCCCTGAGTGCAGATGCCAAGACCAGGCTCAATCCCAGGAATGCTGAGATCATGACTTGAGCCACCCATGCACCCTTCAGTTTCAAATTCTTAATCCTAAACTATTAAGCAACAATAAAGCTCTCATACACCCTCTTTGTGTTTCTATATTTTGGGAATTAAGATAAAATATATACAAATAAATACCAAATCTTTTCCTTTTGTTTCTTAACAGGTAGTTTGATATTATGAAAGAAATTAGGTTCCAGTTATAGATTTGCTACTTAATGACTGCCAAACATTAGTTTTGATGTCTGATTTCTTTCAGTTACTCTATCCTTTCTGTAACTAACCTATCTAGTTAGTAACACTTATCCTATAGGAATAGGGTGAGGATAAATGAGATAACGTGTAATTGTCATTCTATGTAAATAGGATGAATTTATTCCTATTTATATGTTTCTATGTACTTACTAGATATGTTCCTATTAAATATTATATTTTAAGTATATACTAGGTATTTTATTTCTTCCTTATACTTAGTATAGAGTTCGGCATACAAAATTTTAACATATTTTTCTGGATTTTCTAATCCTGGGTGAAAAAATATATATCTGCTTCACTCCCCTTCTTAAATTATGTTCAGTTGATTACATTTGCAATAACATATTTTTGTCTCATCCTTTTCCTCTTTTTGACAAATTTTATGCTCGTGTGGTCTTTGTTATTGTATTTAGAGGCCAAGTCTTTAAAAAAGGATAATGCAGGTCTTTACTACTTCTCTCTAGACAAATTACTGGGATGACCCAATTGATTCCAAATTCTCACTTTCTGTGTACTAACATGCAAAGCTCAAGAATTCTGGAGATTACATAACTAAACTGGATTATTTTACTTTAGATTCAGAATTACAAATCTTAAAAGGAAGCTCAATGGTGCCAAGCAGTCTGTGTATTCATTTTCACACCATTCCTTTGACAGTTTTCTAGAAAGTTGTTATGTTGGTGGTCTTCCCCACTCTTACATAAATAGAACTCATCAGGAGCAACCTTATCTTTTTATAACAAAAATTTACAACTTATCTACCTGTGTTCCTGTCTTCTTCTTTTCTCTTGTTTCCATAAAAGAATCATTCTTCCTATCAAACAAAATACTGTTCAACTTGGTCTCTTACTCTAGTAAACCATTCTTTTCATTAATGAATATCTCCTTCCCTATTAAAAATTTGTATTGACATCTTATTTCTCTCCAGTTACCACCTCATTTTCTAATCTTCTTTTCAAAGATGAAGAAGAAAAACTACACAACAAAAAGTTACTTAGAAAGTCTCCTTTAGTGTATACTGTCATTGATCACCTAATGGACTTCTTTCTTCCTTATCTACTGATCTTCTTTCTATGCCTTTCCTTCCTCAGCCTAGTCATGCATTCCCAGAGGTTTAAAATCCTTTTATATGGGAATTTCTCAGAATATTTCAAACCCCAATAAAGTTTCTTTGCTATATCCTAACATAGTTATCTGTTTCAGGTCTTATCTGGAATGTTTCATACACAACCCAAATTCATGCTGTTTCAAATAGAATTTTGGTCCTCTGCTTCATTTTTTTTCCCTACCCCAGCTGGTGCTATCATTGATCCAGTCTTATAGAATACTCCCAAACCTGTCAATAGTTCTGATGCAAAAGCACTCCAAGACTTGAATCCAGCCTGGTTGTTTACCCATAGGCACCCCTCAGTGCCCTGACTCTGTGAATTAGGACTCTTTTAATTAAAACACTCCCCCCACCCCACCCCCTGGGATTCTGCACAAGTTAATACCTTGTCTTGGAAGATTCATTGTTTGGCTCTTCACTCAGATTGTTTCTTCTCTATCCTAGAGTTACCATTTCTTATTTCATTTCTCATAGAGCCCTTGCCTCACTTCATGATCTCCTGTTGCATGCCATTACATGCCATCATATGTATATCACTAGCTGTATGCTCTTATTTCTTAATTTTCACCACATTCTATCACTCTTTTACTTATTTGTTTACACTTATTTTACATTTTAGACATTGCAATGTAAAAACCCTCAAGGATGGATAGTGAGTTTCCTAATTTAACACGTCTTAATAATATTAAAAAATACTGTTTTCTTCTACATAATTTAAAAATTTTCATTTCAAAAGAACTTCAAACTTGCAAAAATTTGCAAAACTATTTCAAAGAATTCCTATATATTCTTTACTTACTTTCTCAAATATTAATATCATAAATAGCAATGTAATTATTGAAATTGATATAGTATTAACCTTAGCCTACAGACCTTATTCATATTTTATTATGCTTCACTATGATCTTTGGCCAGTTCAAACCAAGGTCACATATTACATATACTTGCTACATTTAAATTTTTTTTTTTAATTCTGGGACAGTTTCTCAATTTTCCTTTGACTTTCATGAACTTGATACCTTTGAAGAATATTAGCAAGCTATGTAGTAAACTTCTGAAATTAGTTTTTCTGATATTTCCTGATGGCTAAATTCAGACCATATTTTGACAATATATTGACAATACCACAATGCTGAGTTTGCTTTACTTGGTACATCACATCAGGATGCACATAATATCTCTATGCCCCATTTCTGATTCTGTTAGCTCTGATCACTTTGGTTAAGGTACTGCCCACTAGATTTCTCTATTTTAAAAATATTATCTTTAAAGGAAGTATTTTGTTGGGATATGCGTGACCAATATGTAAATATCCTGTTTCTCATCATACTTTCATCCACAATTTTAGCATTCTGGCCTGAAATAGATACTGAGTACTGAGTTTCTATTTCCATGATTTCCTCTATATTTACTAATTAGAATTCTACTATGTGGTAGATCTTTCCTTTCTCCCCTTTTCATTTATTTATGCAATTATTAATTTGTATCATTACCATCAAAGTTTCTTTCTTGCTCAAATTATCTTAATTTTGACTATTGAGAACCAATTCAAGGTAGGTCCAAGTTCTGCATGTCTTCAGCATTAATTGAAAATTTCTTACTTTCTTCCATCAAAAGTTGTTTTAGACTCTTCTTTTTCTTTCTCTGTTCCAGACCTGGAATCAGACATTGCTCCAATGAAACTTTGTTCTTTTAATAGAGGAATAATGTAGATCCATATTTGGCTTCTAAGTATGCTTTATGCTCTTAGAGTATTGTTACTATATATTTATATATATATTATATATTTATTTATCCATT
Organism: Spilogale gracilis; assembly: GCA_004023965.1. NCBI lineage: Eukaryota > Metazoa > Chordata > Mammalia > Carnivora > Mephitidae > Spilogale > Spilogale gracilis. The sequence continues at coordinate 13,165 of PITA01016608.1, forward strand.
TCTACCTTTCTGTATGAGAAAAAAAATAAACATACACACAAATTGATATCTCTGATTCCAATGCAATCCCATAAGGTTTATGTTAGTATACCCTCATTCTTACTATAACTTGTCTCTCTAAGAGACACTTAGCTTTTGTTATACTCAATGTCCTTATATTGACATATTTGTTTAATTTTTTATGGCACTTTCCACTTTCTGACAGCTGGCGAAGAAACTATAATAATAATGATATGTATTTGAAGATATATATATATATATGTGTGTGTGTGTTAAATAAACAAATGTATAAATGAATAAATATTATGAAATATGCTTCACATATAATATAATTCCAAAGGAGAAATGCTTTATGTAATAGTGCTTCTTTGCCTGTTCTTCCTATTGACTACTTCCCCCAAATCCATAATTAAATCATTGCTGTTTGGAATTTTGCTTATGTTATCAATAAATAAAAAATATGGATCATATCATAGCTTTTTAACTGCTTTCATTTCTTGAAAATTATGAATGGATTTGAGATCTTTGCCTGCCATGTATTTTATCTTTATTGTTTTTTTTGTTATTTTGGTAAGAACTTCTAGGAAGAGGGGAGAAGAGAGGTATCAATTACATTAGAGATTACCAAAAGGTGATTACAGTATCCACTTCTTTAAGATGGTAACCACCCAAAGAATTCTTTCTTCATCATAATATGACTTTTTAGGAGGGCTTCATTTTTATTTTGTATAAAATAATTTTTTATGATAATAAGAGCCTTATGGGATAGAATCACAAAAAAATAATCTAATAATACTATTTTTGGAAAAGTATTGAGAGGTTTTAGCACCAAAGAGTATTTGTTTAATGGTGTCAGAATTCATTTTAACACCATGAAAAGAGTATGTATTTGTTCAATTTTCACTCACTTCACAAAGCATTAGATAAAAGAAGATTTTCAGTAATAGCATTTCATTTTGAGACATACCAATCCTTTTAGTTTTGGTATAACAAAAAGGCTATTAGCTTTTACTCTGTTGTGTTGAATTTTGATGATTTTTGACAGCCTTCACTGAGACATTCAAAGAAATGAGACTTGCCAGTCGAATAACATAAGATTTCATTAAATTTACCAGCAACAAGAAAAGCTATTTCTGTCTCTTAACTTTTTGATATGTTGTCTTTTACTAATCCTCTTCCCAGGACCTATATAAAGGCAATAAAAATTATTATTTTTGTGTGTTCAATGTTTTCTTCATAATAATAATAGTCAAATCTTAACTTTAAAATTATTGCATTTATAAACATCAAGATAAGCACATAATTATTAAAGAAGTCAATCAATTTCTTATTTGCATGTAATAATAGTAACAAAATACTGTGCATGTAATTTTATAACATTTATATAGAAGATATAATATCCTGTTTAAATTTTGTCACAAAAGTATGTGGAAAAAATAATAACATTTTCATAGGTAAGGAAATGGTCTGTGAAAAAGTAAACAGCTTTCTCCAAATTATGTGCTAGTGAATAGCTAAGATATTAACTTCAAATATTGTAAAACTTCCATTTTCAAATGATACCTTCCTTTGTCATTATAATATATTGGTTATGAAAGAATGTGTTTTATTGTCTTTGATAATTTACACTGGCTATCTAGAGTGTTACTGAAAAAATGTTAAATTAAGCATATGGGAAGAATATGAAAGGATTTTTATTTCCTCAACTTTAGAGGAAACATTTTGAAAAAAAATATTTTCCATGAAATATTTTGTTATAATTGTGCTTTGTAGCATCCTGGGTGTAGAAATGTATACTTAAAATCTCTGAGAAAGAAAATTTCCTTTGTTCTCATTTTCTACAAGTCAGTATTAGGTTATGAAAATACACTTCATTCTATGAAGAATTAGTAACTAGAAACTAAGGATTATGTAAAACTAATACATATAAAGTATTTTAATGTGAAAACTGTTTTAAACTACTAAAGGATGTGGAAGAAAAAAATGCACAGAGATGTTTTCTGTACTTGGTACTCCAAGGAGCACTCCTAAAACTAGTGGTTTCTTATGGTGGCAATTGGATGCTTGTTGTTTTACTCTTCCCATTTTATAGAGGAAGAGCACAAGGCTCATTTTAGTGTCATTTAATCATATCATATAGCTGATTGCCAGAAATTTTTGGTTCTTTTTTTTTTTCTTTATCATGGAGAATAAGTAGAATCAGCATCAAGTTTGTGTTAAGCAAATACTATAATAAGAAAATACAGCAAAGCTGACTAGGGAATATAAGGATATTTTTCTTTTTAGGCTAACAATATAAGATAAAATATGTGAGGCCATAAAAGTGGATAATTATATGACTAAAGATATAAACAAGCCAATGAGAAATAAAACCCCTTTCTTATTTAAACCTAGAGGGAGATAAATTCATTCAATCTATAGAAATTTGTTTGGTACCACATTAGAAATAAATATCTTCTCTTAGAGAGGCCACCTTTTTATTTAATTTTTATTACATTATCTAAAAAAATAGCAGTAGCCTAAGGTAGAGACCAATTGAAAGTGTTTTACGAGTATTTATTTTCATATAAAATATAATATCAAGTATATTCAGATAATAGTTACACCATATTTTGTCTTAAAATGAAATTGTTTTATTTTTACAGTGCTTTCTGTTAATAAGAAAATTAAAAAAATATAAACTGGACTTTCAATGGTAGTCCACAGTATCAGTATTTTTATATATCCTTTACTTTCACATATACCTAGTTTTCCTAAAAACACCAGAATGACAAAGAGTTGTTAGGAGAGGTAGTGGAAAAGCTCTGGTTAACACCAACAAAAACAGAAGACAAGTAATCAGCAAAAACTTCAGAGTACAGGAGAAATTAAGCAAATTCTTAGTATTCGGAATGACACAGGGCAGGGTAAATGGCAAAGATAACATGAAAATAAAAAGAAATGTTGAAATATCCTACAATCAATAGACTATATGCAGAGATTACCAACAATTATTCACACTGAAGAAAAAGATACCTATTCTAAGGAAAAATTACTAAGAACAAAATCAAAATTAATCAGAAAATCAGAGAAAAAGAGAGAGGCCAAGTGTAATATGGTGGAAGGCAAGAAGAGGTGAGACAAAAAGATAATTTTTAGAAAATTATTTTCAGGGGTGCCTGGGTGGCTCAGTTGGTTGAAGCGACTGCCTTCGGCTCAGGTCATGATCCCTGAGACCCGGGATTGAGCCCCACATCGGGCTCCCAGCTCAGCGGGAAGCCTGCTTCTCCCTCTCTCCCTCCCCCTGCTTGTGTTCCCTCTCTGGCTGTTTCTGTCAAATAAATAAATAAAATCTTAAAAAAAAAAAAGAAAATTATTTTCAGAAATAAATACAATTAAAAGGAAGCACCAAAAAAGGAGCATAGATGGGGCGCCTGGGTGGCTCAGTTGGTTAAGCGACTGCCTTTGGCTCAGGTCATGATCCTGGAGACCCGGGATCCAGTTCCCTTCCGCTCCCTGCTGGGCGGGAAGCCTGCATCTCCCTCTCTCACTCCCCCTGCTTGTGTTCTCTCTCTGGCTGTATTTCTATCTGTCAAATAAATAAAATTAAAAAAAAAAAAAAGGAGCATAGAATCAAAAAGAAATGACACAAATATAATGAGATAAAGAGGAAAAAAATAAGAGTGAAAATGTAAACCAGAAATCAAAATATTTGAGAACATTCTAAATATAGAATTTAGGCAAAGGAGAACAACACCTATATAGTGCATTCTTCTTTATAAAGAAGAAAATTGAAATAAAGAGATAATATAAATCATTTGAGCTTATGGGTAAAAAGGTAGGAAATTCATATTGGCAACAGACTTCTTGGGAGCAACATTTAATACAGGAAGGTAATGAAAAATTATTGTAATTATTATGAAAGGAAGAACATAGTAGCCAAATGATATTTTATTTAAATTGTGTATCCTGTCTAAGGAATACAGAGCATCATGGACACCTGGAAACTTTGTAAATATGGTCACTTTCTTAGAAAACTCTTAGTTACTGACAGCAAAAGTTAAGTTCAGACAAACGTAATATAAAGTTTACAGATAATGATTAAATATGTTAAATTCAGAATTAAGACTGGGGATCAAGGTGGCAAAAATTATGCTACTATTAAATGGCTAAAATGGTAAAATGATAAAACTCGCAACAAATGAAAAAAGAAAGATGGTGAAATAAGAATAACAAATGTCTCAGTGGTATCTAACTGCCATTAAAATGATAATGAATATTTATTACGAGGTTGCATAAAATAATGGCAAGAGTAGACATAAAAACATTCATTAGTATCAAGTCCTACCAAAAAATGTAAATACAGGGGTGCCTGGGTGGCTCAGTTGGTTAAGCGACTGCCTTCGGCTCAGGTCATGATCCCGGAGATCCGGGACCGAGTCCCACATCGGGCTCCCTGCTCAGCGGGAGGCCTGCTTCTCCCTCTCTCATTCCCCTTGCTTGTGTTCCCTCTCTGGCTGCATTTCTCTCTGTCAAATAAATAAATAAATAAAAATCTTTTAAAAAAATGTAAATACAATGTAAGAGTATATCTCTATAAAGATAAATCTCATATAGTAAAAAATAGGACAGAACTGAAAATAAGCATATCAAAGATATGGATACATCAAAGTATATAAAAATAGAAATAGGCTTAACTCACCATTAAGTGAAACATTTTCTTATAAGTTAATGCAGCAAAATCTAATCCATTTTGTGTGCAAGACATAATCTGAACAAATTAAGAAAAGATTAAAATAAAAAGAAGATCAAATATTGCTCTTGTCTGATAACAAGATTGTGAAGCAAGGGCCACAGTTTGAGACATGGTAGAATTTAAAACAAAATACATGCAGCAAAGTAAGGAAAGGAAATTTATTATACTTCATTCCAAATAAAGAAATAATAAATACTAATAAAGTGTACCAAATTACAATTTTTAGGAAGTAGAAATGACAAGAGATGAAACATAGACATACCTTTAAACTGGGGGTTTTCACAGAGCTTATTCAGTGGATTAATCATAGAAGAATGTAAATATGATTCACTTTCAATTAAAATTTACTATAGTTACTGATGAAGACTTTCTCCTTGACCAAACAGTCTCAACCTTCTCTGAATTAGGTCTTGATTTTGACACATTCCTTGATAGGCCTGGATAGTAGCCCAGTTTTAGCAATAATCCATTTCAGGGAGAAGTAATCCAGTTTATAGAGAATGCCCTACCCTTGATATCAAATCACCTTCAATGGCTGATCCCTTTGGTCTACCATTAGCAGGAATTTTGTTAATTTGGTTTAGTAAGAATCCCCCTACCATTGAGGTATCCTCTTAATTCTCTATCTACTGACACCCCCATACACACTCTGTTCTTTGTCTACAAATTCCCACATTTCTTTGCTCTATTTGGAGTTGAGCTCATTTCAATACTGAAATCTCTCTTAACCTATTGCAATAGTTTCTGAATAAAATCTATCTTTATCATTTTAATGATTGTCTGGCTCAGACTTGATCTGACCTTACTCTTTGAAAAATCGATTTTAGGGAAACAAAATGGATGCAAGAGTCTATTTTCCTAATCTAGAAGGGAAGAGAAGATGATGATTATGCTTTTGATAGTAATAGTGATAATGGTGATGAAGAAGTGAACACATTTGGGACATGCTTTGGAAAAAGGAATCACAGGACTTTCAGCATTTTCATGAGATAAATGAAAGATGGTGATTGAATACTAAATAAGTCTGAAGCTTAGAGAACAGTCAGAGGTAGAAATTAAACTGTAGGAGTTATCAACATATAGGCAACATTTACCATATATACTTTGTTAAGTCACCCAAGTGGGGGTTTAGAAAGACCATAGAAATTAATACAAAATGAGTCAAGAAAGGAAACCTGCCAAAATTGAGCTGTGAATAAACAGTTGAGAGAGGTAAGAAGGAATTCAGGTCAACTTATTAAGAAAACGTACAAAGGAGGATGTTTTGAAGAAGAGAAAGTTGTAAATTATTTGAAATGTTGCTGAGAAAATGTGAATATTGCCTATGTAGAACTTAGAGGTGGTCATTAAAATAACACATTCATTAAAATTATGGGTAAAAAACTAGATTAGAATGAAATAAATGGGTCCTTAATTCCAAAATTATGGCAAAACAGAAAACTTAAAAACTCTCATTAAAAACACAAGAACTGCAACATAAACTATAACAACTATTCATTTTAAATACATAGTAGAGAATTTCAGGCTCAGGCCATGACAGAGTAGCTCACAGTGAATAAGCCCACACACCAAAGACAGCTATAAAAACTGGGTGGGATACACAAAACAACTGTTTGAAGGCTTTGGAGAACAACCAACCCACACAGGGCTTGAGATGATATAAGCTCACAAAATAAATTACATTCCAAGTTTGTTTGTTTTTTTTTTTCTCTTCTTGACAGTACTTCCCAAATACTGATGTGAAAAAAAGAAATATGAACAGAAAGTGAGTGTGCCTATGTGGAGACAGGAGTCGGAGTAAGAGGCACCCAGTATGTGCAAGACTCATGGATTAAATGTCTCAGAAATCAGTAAAGACAGAGAAGAAGGCCAAATAGCTACACATAAGACTCCTCAAGAGTGGCCGACTTCAAAGATGTGCATGCCCAAGACAATGCTTTAAGTAGCCACAATGAGGGAAAAAAAAAAAAAAGATAGGAGATGGAAGAGTTGAGCTTCGATTTTGGCTGGTGCTGTGGAGAAAGGAGTTGTGATTTGAACACTGACACATAGAGGCTGACATGGGAGTGAGAAACTGCTTGCTGAGATGTGGAGCTTTCATGTAAGATCGTGCATTCTGAGTGCTGCTCACATTGGTAAAGCAATTATTTAATTGACTATGTATTAAAGCTGACCTTAAATGGGCTTAGCAAGGAAGCATGTCATACATAAATCAAGGGTAATGATTAATAAATTTTTCTGAAATTGAGATTCAATTAAAAAGTATATTATTCACCACATTCACAGATTAAGTGAGCAAAATCACATCACCTCAACACAGGTACATAAAATAGGTATCTTTTTTTTTCGTAAGATAGGTATCTTAATAGATATGCATACAGAAGAAACATTTCATAGAATTTATTTTGAAACCATGACATATTTATCAATACCTTTTTATTCTCCAAGTTTTATTTAAATTTCATTTGATTAACATATTTAGTGATTTATCCATGCTCATGAATTGGAAGAACAAATATTGTGAGAATGTCTATGCTACCTAAAGCAATCTACACATTTAATGCAATCCCTATCAAAATACCATGATTTTTTTCCAATGAAATGGAACAAATAAACCTAAAATTTATATGGAAGCTGAAAAGACCCCAAATGCCAAATAAATGTTAAAATAAAAAACCAAAGTTGGCAGCATCACAATTCCAGACTGCAAGGTCCATTTTAAAGCTATAATCATCGAGACAGTATGTTACTGGCACAAAAACAAAAACATATAAATCAATGGAACACCATAGAGAGCCCAGAAATGGATCCTCAACTCTATGGTCAACTCATCTTCAACAAAGCAGAAAAGAATGTCCAATGGAAAAAAGACAGTCTTTTCAACAAATGGTGTTGGGAAATTGGACTTCCACATGCAGAAGGATGAAACGGGGGCCATTTCCTTACATCACACACAAAATAGACTCATAATGGATAAACAACCCAAATGTGAGACAGGAATCCATCAAAATCCTTGAGGAGAACACAGGTAACAACCTCTTCAAATTCAGCCATAGAATGTTCTTACTGGAAACATCGTCAAAGGCAAGGGAAGCAGGGGCAAAAAGGGTTGCAGCTTCATCAAGATCAAAAGCTTTTCACAGCAAAGGAAACAGTGAACAAAGCCAAAAGAAAACTGAAAGAATGGGAGTGGATATTTGCAAATGACATATCAGATAAAGGGCTAGTATCCAAAATCTATAAAGAACTTATCAAACTCAACACCCAAAGAACAAATAATCCAATTAAGAAATAGGCAGAAGACATGAACAGACATTTCTGCGAAGACATCCAAATGGCCAACAGACACGGGAAAAAGTGTTCAGCATCATTCAGCATCAGGGAAATACAAATCAAAACTACAATGAGATACCATCTCACACCAGTCAGAACGGCTAAAGGTGACAAGTAAAGGTAAGGTAAAGGTAAACAACAGATATTGGCAAGGATGTGGAGAAAGGAGAACCCTCCGACACTGTTGGTGGGAATGCAAGCTGGTGCAGCCACTCTGGAAAATAGTATGGAGGTTCCTCAAAAAGTTGAAAATAGAGTTACCATATGACCCAGCAATCACACTACTGAGTATTTACCCTAAAGATACAAATGTAGTGATCTGAAGGGGCACATGCACCCAAATGTTTATAGCAGCAATGTCCACAATAGCCAAACTATGGAAAGACCTAGATGCTCATCAACAGATGAATGGATGAAGAAGATGTGGTGCACGCGCACACACACACACACACACACACACACACACACACACACATACACGGAATACCATGCAGCCATGAAAAAGATTGAAAACCTGACATTTGCAATGACATGAATGGAACTGAAGGTTATTATGCTGAGTGAAATAAGTCAATCAGAAAAAAGATAATTATTATATGATCTCTCTGATATGAGGAATTTGAGAGGCAGCGTGGAGGGGTTATGGGGGTAGGGAGGGAAAAAAATGAAACAAAATGGGACCAGGGAGGGAAACAAACTATTAAAGCCTCTTTATCTCAAAAAACAAACCTGAGGGTTGCTTGGGGGTAGGAGGGAGGGATAGGTTGGCTGGGTTATGGACATTGGGAGTGTATGTGTTATTGTGAGTGCTGTGAATTATGTAAGAGTGATGATTCAGGGGTGCCTAGCTGGCTCAGTGGGTTAAAGCCTCTGCTTTCAGCTCAGGTCATGATCTCAGGGTCCTGGGATTGAGGCCCACATCGTGCTCTCTGCTAAGTGGGGAGCCTGCTTCCTCCTCTCTTTCTGCCTGCCTTTTTGCCTACTTGTGATCTCTCTCTGTCAAATAAATAAATAAAATCTTAAAAAAAAAGACTGATGATTCACAGACCTATATCCCTGTAGCAAATAATACATTATATGTTAATAAAAATAAATAAATAAAAATTAAAACAGAAAAAGAAAGACAATAAAATTCTGAAAAAAAAAATTTAGTGATTTATCACTTACATACAATACCCACTGCTTATCACAAGTGCCTTCCTTAATACCCATCACTTACTTAACCCACCCCTCCAACTCACCTTTACCCTCACTCCCACCTACCTCTCCTCCTGTAACCATCAGTTTGTTTTCTATAGTTGAGTGTATTTCCTTATTTGCCTCCCCCCTGCCACACACACCCCTATGTTCATCTGTTTTGTTTCTTAAATTCCACATATGAATGAAATCATATGGCATTTGTTTTTCTCAGACTGACTTATGTCACTTAGCACAATTTTCTCTAGCTCCATTCACATCATTGCAAATGGCAATATTTCATTCTTTTTGATGGGTGAGTAATATTCCATTGTATGTATCTGCCATGTCTTCTTCATTCATCAGTCAATGGCTATTTGGGCTCTTTCCATTATTTGGTCTATATACTTGATTTTATTAAACAAGAATCTAAAAAACACTTCATTAACCTGATAAAACATATTCTTTGAAATCCTTTAATAAATGGCTTATAATATAATGTGGAAGTATTAAAATACCTCCCTTTAAATCTGAGAGCAAGAAAAAATGCTTTGTTACTTTCCTATGGCTACAGTAACAAACTACTACAAACTCGGCATTTCAAAGCAGTAAACTTCTTCTTTTACAGTCTACAAGTCAGAAATCCAGAATTAATTTCATTGTACCAAAAATTCAGGTGTCAATAGGGGCATGATCCATCCAGAGACTCCAGAGAGACTGTTTCCTCTGCCTTTTCCAACTTCACAAGAGCTATGTTTCTTGGCTCAAGGTCCTTCCTCATCTTCAAAACTAGTAGTGCAGCATCTTCAAATTTCTCTCCACTTCTATTATCATATAACCTTCATCTCCTGTGTTAAATATTCCTTCCCCTTCACTCTTATGAGAATTGTGATTGCATTTAAGGCCCAACAAGATAACCCATGATAGTCTCCCCTCTCAAAATGCTTAATTTAATCACATTGGCTATTCTTTTACCATAATATAACATTTACAGGTTTCAGGGACTAGGACCTGCATATCTTTGAAGGTCTTCATTCCACCTAACACAAATACCCTCTCTTGTTGCTTTGTAAGCCACTGTGCTCTCTGAATAACTTTTTAAAAAGAAGACTTAGTCTGAAGCAAAGAAGTTGCACAATATTGGTGGGACATGTGAAATGAGGGGAAGCTTTATTTTTGAATGTGGCATATAAAAACACATACATATGAAGATAGAAATGACATAGAAGAAAAATTGGCAATGATGCAGAAGAGAGAATAATTGAAGATATAACTGACTATAGCAATCATGTAAATCCTGAAGGAAAAAAATTTAGATGTGATACTACATAAAATTGCAGAATTGGCTTTTAATGGAAATGTTTTGCACCATTTTTTATGATGATTCCCTGTTTGATTTTAATTGGTTTATTGTCAATAGATACTAATTTTGAGTAAGTTATTGACTAATATGAGAGAAAATAAGAAAGACAGGAAATAGAATTCTCCATGATATAAGGGGAATATTATAATCAGTACACAATGAATGAGGGCAGGCACACAATGCTTCGTAAAAAAAAATGCCTATATATCAGACAAGAGGTTGGAAAATTTATGTATTATCTACTTCCAAAATTTCTATCTTAAAGGAATAACATGTTAATAAAATGATATAAGGGTTCATCTTAAGGAAATAACTTGTGTACTCTCTTGCTTATGTATTTAATCTCTTCCTTACTTGTGTTTTTGATGGGTCATGGTGCATAGTTTTAATGTGGTCACTGTTTTCTTTTATTGACATATACAGAACAGTCATACCTTTGTGTAGTGTCTGCTTTTTTTTCTTGTAACCTAAACTGTAATATAGCAAAATGCTAAGTAATAAGCAGAAGGGGGAGCGGCTGGGTGGCTCAGTCAGTTAAGTGTGAGCCTTTGGTGCATGTCATGACCCCAGGGTCCTGGGATCAAGCCCTGAGACAGACTCCTGTTCTGCAGACATCCTGCCTTTCTCTCTGCCTCTGCCCCTGCTTGTGCTCACTCTTTGTCAAATAAATAAATTAAAGAATCTAAAAAAAAAAAAAAAAAACAGAAAGGGAGAAACTATGCTACATGCATTTCAATGTAATTTATTATAATGTGTATGATAAGAGTATTTAAAACTTAAGCATCAAGGCTAAGGGATGTTCAAGAAGGGCAGAAACCTAAATTATACTACTAGAAAATCTAAAATATAGTAAAGATGAGTTCTGTTTTTTGATCCTTCATAAAAGACTAAAGATCATAGAAATAATCAGACCCATGACCTGTTTTGTTAAATAAAATTTTATTGGAGGATAGTTACATCATTATTTTTACATATTGTCTATGGCAACATGTGGTCTAAAATGACAGATTTGAGTAGTTGTAACACAGATCATATGGCACACAGAGTATGAAATATCTGGGAGCTGGTCCTTCCTAGGGAGGTTTATAAACTACTCCCGAGTTAATCTCAGGTTCAATGTCATTTGTAACTCAGCATTGCTTACTGTAGCCCTGTTTGATTTTCTTTCTAATGACAATAATTGTTAACTACCTCTAGACAGATTCTAATTATTTCAAAATTTCATTATTAGGAATGGTATACTTAATTAAGCAATAGTTGTTATTTCAAGTATAATTAATTAGTGCAGGTATATTGTTTTTATGGGATATAATTAATAAGAAGGTAGGCTACTGTTCTGTAGCATAGTTATGATCTAAATGCTCATGGTTTTATGAAATTTAAGTATAGAGTCTGTTATTAATTATTCTTCACATCATCTAGCTCATATAATTTAGCTCTCGTGTTGCACATTATTTATGCTGATGATAGTTGTTTTTTTTTTTTTTATATTTTACTTATTTATTTGACAAAGAGAGAGATCACAAGTAGGCAGAGAGGCAGGCAGAGAGATAGAGGGGGAAACAGGCTCCCTGTTGAGCAGAGAGCCCGATGCGGGCCTCCATCCCAGGACCCTGAGATCATGACCTGAGCCAAAGGCAGAGGCTTTAACCCACTGAGCCACCCAGGGGCCTGATGATAGTTTTTTTTAATATAAAGGTTGGATAGGATTATCATGGTGATTAAGGCAGAATCATGGAAATATGCCTGAGAGATGATGAAGACAAATCCATATATTTACTTACTAAGTTACGTTGTTACTTAAGCAAATAAAAGTAGTTTCCCTGTCAACATGCATATAAATCTATTATATAATTGATCTTATATATCTGAATGAAATAGATGAAACCATAGTTTGTGCCAGGCTGATGCAATTTTAAGCATTAATTCTCAAAAACTGGGCCTGCGAGCACGTGGGTGGCTCAGTCAGTTAGGTAATCTGCCTTTAGCTCATGTCATGAACTCTGGGTCCTGGGATCAAGCCCCAGGTAGGGCCTCCCTACTCAGTGGAGAGTCTGTCTCTCCCTCTATCTCTGCTGTTGCCCCTCCTGGCCTTGCCCACATGCATGCGTGTGTGCACGCACACTATCTCTCTCTAAAATAAATAAATAAATATTTAATAAAAATAAAAATATATAAAATTTTGCCTAAAAACTGTTACTCAATTTTATTAGCAAAAACAACTTGAGTTTGGCTGGTAAATACAGGTGAGAAACTCTGGATCATATAGACCCTAAAATGTAGGGCCTCAAGTATTATTTTAATACATTTGGATTTTAATACATTTTGTTATTATAACTTAACAACTGATAAGAGGAGTTTTGTATACCTTCTAAGTCAATAACTACAGGAACATACAGCATAAACTGTCCATGGACTTCAAAGCATATTTTCCTTGTTTTACTTACAATTATTCTTTGTTTCCAAAAGGGAACAATAGTTTACAGTCAAATGCTCAGATATTTTAGAGAAAAGTTAAAACAAAACAAAACAAAAACAACGAGGCCTTTATCTAATTGCCAAAATAGAAGACAGCACTCTTAAAATATACTCCGTTTTGAGTAATAAGTGGTAGGATCTTAATTTACACCAATTTCTTGGTTAAATCTTACCCAACTCTCAGGTTACTGCCATGCTTAGAACTTCTAGCTTTGCCTACCACTAGCCAGTAATAATAATGCAACATATCGGAACAAAGAATATTTCCTCACTGCAGTGGAATTATATCAGAAAAAGTAGACAAAGTGATAATAAGCAATCTTTAAATATCAGTGGCTTGGATCAACTCAGATTTTTATGTCACTCATTTTATATGTCCATCAGGTGTTTCTCTGCTCATGGGTCATTGTCATCCTTAAACCAGGATCCAGACAGACAAAGCAGCTATTCTAGAACATTGAAAGTTGCTGCAGTCAAGGAAAAAGAGACTGTTAGTGCGTGGCATACTCTGTATCTTTATTTCTAGAGGGTAATGCAGACTTCAGCTCTATTCACATTTCAATGGTCAAAATAAATCACATGCTATGGACGGTGAGACATATGCTATCATGTACAGGGTCAGGTAAGAAAAGTTGTAAGCAACTCTAAAGTTTGTCATCTCATTCTTTGCTGTTGTGGACACCTTCTCTGTAAAAACACTCATTGCAAAATTCATTAAGGTCTTACTATATTAGTCAAGGTAATTAATGTTAGTTCCTAATCAGAAAAAGTATAAATCTCAGTGACTTAACACATTTTTTCTTCTTCTTGTTCATATCAAGTTCATATAGTTAAGTGGAGGATTTTATTCTCTGAAATTTCTTAGAGGCTTCCACTGTATCCTTTGAATTCAGTAAAAAGAGAAAAGAAGTGTGGAAAGGATTACAGAGGACATTTCAGAGCCCAGATTAAAGTACAAAACATAATTTCCATCTACATCTTCTTGACCTGTTAAGTGGTTGCAGTATACTTGCAGTTGAATAGGAAAATATGTCCTATGTCGTTCAGAAGAGGAAAATAATACAGTCATTATCTCATCAGTCTTTGCCAAAGTTATCTCTGCTGGCAAAATATCTGCTTTATTCTTCCTCCCACTCTAGAACACACTGACCTCTCTTGAAACAATGCAGAACTCTCCCAAGGCCCAGGGTCCAACTCAAAAGTCAGAACCTCTTGTCATTCACAAGGCTGACAATCAAGTCCAAAGACAGTCCTCATTTTTCAGTAAATCCAAACTCAGAATACTAAATATTTCATCAAATATATACATATACAATGGTGGAATAGGAACAAAGAGACAGTCATAAAAATGTGTAAATCATCACAATCATTTGTTCTTGACTATTTGAAAATCTTTTTAGGAAGACATTGGTAAAGCACCACAACCTGAAAGTGACAAAAATTATTAGGACCTCATTTCTCTCTGGGAGAGACTCTCTTATCTCGTGTGTCCTGAATCTCTTTTTTTTACCTTCCAGAATAACATAAAGACTTGTTTTATATCAATATTGCCACATTTTGTATTAATACATAGGTAAATTATAAGATACTGTATTTTTTCTAAAAGAGGAATTAGAGTTAAAAAAAATTACTAGGAAGATGTTGCACAGCTGTCTATATATAATTTTAAAATAAAAATACAAAATTATTTTATGTGTGTCCAGTGAATCTAAATAATATAATTATATGATGTGCACATCATTATTTACATATACTAAGAGGTGACATAATGATGTGTTTAAGTTCCAGGAACTGGAGGGGAACTAATTTAGTTCCAATTTCTGCTTTGCCACAGACTAGCTCTGAAGTCTTAAGAAAAGAACTGAATTTTCATCCCTTAGTTTTCTTATTTTAAGAAGAAAATAAGAGTAGTAATTACCTCTTGCTCTTCTTGTGAGGATTAAATGACCTGTACATATAAATACTCAGAACAGGAGCTGTTGTGTGTTCTGAATAAATTTGGCTATTCAGTAATACATGATAGAAATTCATAAGTCAGCATAGAATAGGTTGCTAAAATGGCAGGGAAAAAGAGAACTGAACACAAGATTTATTGTACCTCGTAACATTGTGTCAACAACTTGTAAATATGTTTCTCTTATAAGAATCTCTTTTTTAAGTACCCTAGAGATATTAATACCATAGTGAATTTGTGTAGGTGAGAGAAGTGCTTTATTTGATAGTGAAGGGATATGGGACTGAGAAAAAGCAAGTTAGAAAGGACAAGTAGCAGAAATTTTAAATACAAGTACTTTTACAGGCTTTCAAATTTTAGGAAAAAGCAAAACAACAACTTGGAAATATATTTCTTGAGAGATAATAGTCAATCGACTTCTCATATTCATTCGACTCTTGTGAGTAGAAGCACAAGCTGCAGTTTTGTTCCAAACTATTTTTTCAGAGATGTCTGCGTAGTGGACAACCTTGGAAGACCAAGATAGTGTTTATTGATAGACCAGAGAACAAGATTTGTCTATTTTCTGGTATAATATACCATACCCTATTTCTAATGATAAATACATGAGATACTTATTACAAATGTTGCAGTAAGTTAAGAAAATGTCTTTGAAAATGCTGCAATAGGCCTCTCAAGCTGGAAATGAGATAATCCAGCTTTTTTTGTTGAATAAGTCTGTCCATCAATAATAACCTGTAGGGGGTACCTGGTGGCTCAGGGGATGAAAGCCTCTGCCTTCAGCTCAGGTCATGATCTCAGGGTCCTGGGATCGAGGCCCATGTCGGGCTCTCTGCTCAGCCGGGAGGCTGTTTCCTCCACTCTCTCTTCCTGCCTCTCTGCTTACTTGTGATCTCTCTCTCTAATAAATAAATAAAATCTTAAAAAATAATAATAATAACCTGTAGTGAAAAAAAAGTATAGTCTGATATCTTATTCAAGAATGGTTATTCTGAAGAGTAACCATTAATACATTGTTGTGGGTCTCTCCAATAGTCAAAAGAGTGGGTGGAGATAATATTTCCCAGGAGTTCATTCTGGGCCCTAGGTTACTTCCATCTTTTTGTTCTCTATAATCTTAATTTATTTTCATTCTTAGAGTTAAATGTAGCTTAGCAACATTCCTGCATTCCAATCAGGGGAAAAAATCTAAGAAAAAAAAAATCCAATACAAATACCATATGATTTCACTCATATGTGGAATTTAAGAAATGAAACAGATGAACATAGAGGGAGAAAGAGAGGGGGAATAAGCCATCAAACAGACTCTTAATTGTAGAAAACAAATCGAGGAGGGTTCCGGTGGGGGACGGTGTCAGGGAGGGTCTAAATAGGTGATGGGTATTAAGGAGGGCACTTGTGATGAGCCCTAGAAGTTATATGTAAGTGATGAATCACTTAATATTATCACTTAATTCTATACCTGAAACCATTATTACACTATATATTAACTAACTGGAATTTAAATAAAAACTTGAAAAAAAGAAATCTAATATAATCTAATACAAATTTTATCTTCATAGAGATGAAATGAAATCTATGTTGATAATATTTATATTGCACTTGATAAACATAAGATTGAATAGGAGGTTATGAAATGTAATCTGTTTGTGGTCATATATACTTTGGCTTCTTTTACTAAATAGATAATAGAAGAATGCCTACTAAGGACAATTAATGGTCTCTACTACAATGAAATTACCAAGTCATTTCCAATTAGGAAAATCAGAAAGGTTTATTTGCTAATCTGTTTTGTTTTTTTTTTTTAACCTATGACTTGGAAAGATCTATACAAGCATTTAATAATAATGATGATGATATGAGTAACAAAAATAAGGAGGTGTCTCATAAGAGACATGAAAAGCATTTATTTTTGAAATCTGATTATTGCTTTATGTTGGCCCTTCATAAAAATTAAGCCAGCTAGAGAAAATTCAAATTTATTGCTCTCAGTTATATGGATTTATACAATTTATGTCATTAAATTATTTGTAAAGATAAAATAATTAGAACTTAATAAAAAGAAACAAACTTTCCATATTTCTGTGAAATTTAAAAAAAAATACTTCTTCTTCAATCCAGGTTTGAAAATTGTACTTCATTTCCCTACAAACTTAAATAAATGTGTTTAAGCTTTGAAATTCCAGGTAGAGAAAGTAGAGACATGATTTAACTTAAATCTTGTCTGAATAACAATCTATAAATTTGTATATACCTGTTAGTAAGAGAAGAAAGGAACAAAGCAATAGAACAAACTCTTGACAATGACCTTTCAATAATCCAAGCAAAATTATTATGATTTCTTATAAGAAAACTGTTTCGCCTTTCTGGGTTCCACTTTGCCAAGTCCCTAAATATTAATTTAATGGGAAAGAAACTTTAGCCATAGCTGCAGTTTAATTTCCCTGCTCAAGATATGCAGTATAGTTAATTAGAATCATATAATCTTAGAGCAAAAAGGATCCTTAGAGAGTGTCTAATCTTATTCTCTCACTTATGCATGTGGAAATGGGTTTAGCAATCTTACTAAGGTCACACAAATTCAAAAAACACATAGAAAGTCTTTATGGCAAAATACAAATGAAAAGTATAAAACTTAACTGGTATTAATTTATTTGTGAGTATGTGTAAGGAAGTTTTAAGTTTTTTAAAATTATTTTTTCCTTATGATTCTTTTTTTAAAAATATTTTATTTGTTTATTCAACAGAGAGAGAGAGATCACACGTAGGCAGAGAGGCAGGCAGAGAGAGAGGAGGAAGCAGGCTCCCTGCTGCACAGAGAGCCCCATGCAGGCCTGGATTGGAAGCCAGAGGCTTTAACTCACTGAGTCACCCAGGCACCCTTTCCTTATGATTCTTGTAAGTTTAATGAGTTCAGAACAATGTTTCTAAGTATTTCAAATTTTAGTTTGTCATTCACATATTGTAATGATAATACATACTTTTATAAGTAGCAGTGGTTCTCTACAGTAGAAACTATTAATTATGGGGAAAGGAAAATCATAGATCCCTAGAGTTAGATCAACTTCTTGAAATACACATGTGTTGAAAAATATCTTCTTGCCAAAGGAAATTCTGATTCCAACCCACAACAGGACTGAACAAAAGTCTTTGATTTATTAGCAGTGATTTTTAAAGCCTGAATTATTAACAATAAATATTAAAATTTATTTAGTGAAACAAAAGGTAAACAAATCATGCTTATAGTTCTACTATTTTTACAATAAAATGCATCAAATCCAACACCTCACTTCTGATATAAACTGTTTCGACAGTTCAAGGGAGCCCCTCTAATGTTGATGAGTAATTGAAAATACTCACCAGATTCAACTATCAGGCTATTTCATCATTAAGTTTATTACAGCAAAAGAGACAAGGTAACAGCAATTCTAGTCCTACTTTATTAACGGATAATTTAAAAAATGATATATTTTTGTTCTTGTATATCGCCTATCACACAGACACATAATTTGAACGTATTGATATTCCTGGCTCACATATGAATTGTGTAATGATTCAACATGCATGCACAAACCTTAACTTTTAAAGGTTGAAAATCATTTGTAAAACAATATAAATTTTTTTTAAGATTTTTTTATTTATTTGACAGAGAGAAACACAGCCAGAGAGGGAACACAAGCAAGGGGAGTGAGAGAGGGAGAAGCAGGCTTCCCGCTGAGCAGAGAGCCCGATGTGGGACTTGATCCCGGGTCTCCGGGATCATGACCTGAGCCGAAGGCAGTCGCTTAACCAACTGAGCCACCCAGGCGTCCCAAAACAATATAAATTTTGAAAAAAATTTGAGAAGGATTATAGACAGTATATGAAAAACTTGTAAAGAGTTCTTCAGAATGCTCTGAGATACATATCAGGAAAATGTATTTTGTTACTATTTTAACAAATCAGTTATATAAAAATATTAGTTCCTTTTTATTGCAGCTTTATGGACATCCAGGATATTAGCTATAAAATCATACATATTACATAATATAAAACAAATGCATTTATAAATACTATTAGATAATAGCTTCTACATGTATATGTATACTTTTCCAGGAAAAGACTCCCTCCCCATATATTGTTTTAATGACAATTATTTTCTTACTTGCAAAAATATGCAATTTTAAACAGTTGTTTAAATAAACTGTTTTGTTCATAAAACGTATGCATGTTTATTATAAAATATAGAAACCTCTTCATTCATTCTATAATTATTTATTGAACATCTACTATGTTCTAGGTACCTATATAGGAACAGGGTAAAAGCAATAAATAAAACATTCAAATTGTATTGCCTTCATGGAGTTTATATTCTGGTATTGTGAGAAATCAATAAATAACAACACATAGTATATGTGTTTTATGCCAAATGGTGCTAAATTCTACCACAAACAGTAAAGGAGGAAAGGGGAATAGGGCATTCTGAGGAGAAGAGGACACTAAGTGGAACCACTTGAGTGCAATGAATGGTTATGAGACAGTGAGCCAGCAGCATAAATAAGGGAAGATTTTTTTTCAGAAAGAAAAATAATCAAGTAAGTCCTAGGGGTCAGAATGTGCCTGTGGTGTTGCTGAAAGGATGCAATGGTGATAGAGCAGAGAAGATGAGGTCGGAGATGCTGTAAGTCAAGGACACATGGGGATACCTAGGAAATAGTAAGGATTTTGCTTTTCTTTTTTTTTTTTTTTTTTTGCTTGATTGACAGACAATGAAGAATATGAACAGAAAAGTAATGATCTCCTTAAAGATTTAACAGTATCATCTATGACGGCTCTATAAAAATAGACCACAGGTTAGCAAAAGAGAAAACAGGGGAATCAGTGAGGAAACAAGTATGTAAACTACTCTGAGCTGATTGAGCTTGGACCAGATGGAAAATGCAGGGAGGAGAAGAGATATGATTCAGACTCTATATTTGAAGGTATTCTTGAAGGCCTGTCCACGGGGTTGTATGTACATTGTGAAGAAGATAGTGGTAGAATATATTGTTCAAAATGGAACAAACTTGAGAGTGCCATGGCATGCTATATGAGGCAAAAATTGCAAGCTGGCATTGTTCTGTGCAACTAGATGTATTTTAACCCTATATATAAGAGAAAAAAAGTCAATGATTTTGCTAATGTTTTGGCCTAACAATTAGAGTAAGTTGAAATTACTAACATAGTTATAAAATTGAGAGAAGTAAATTGGGGATAAAGAGTAGGAAGGACCAATAGTTTTATCTTTCACATATTTAATGTGAATTGGATGTTTATATGTATGATACATTTTAAGTAAATTATTAATCATAAAAATAATTCCAAGCTATATCTCTGCTGTCACCTCAGATATTAATAAAGTGGTATGAAAATGCCTCAAGACCAAAATAGCTGTTGTAGTTAGACAGTAGGCTTAGTTGTGATCCTATTGATATATTGCCTTTTTTTTAGCTTTTACACTTTTTTTTAAAGATTTTATTTATTTATTTGACAGAATGAAACACAGCCAGAGAGGGAACACAAGCAGGGGGATTGAGAGAGGGAGAAGTAGGCTTCCCACCAAGCAGAGAGCCCGATGTGAGGCTTGATCCCAGGTCTCTGGAATCATAACATGAGCTGAAGGCAGCCACTTAACAACTGAGCCACCCAGGTACCCCTTAGCTTTTTAATAATAGAATTTTATAATCATCAAATATTCTATAAAAATAAATAGATTATTTTTATAACATGCTACCACATATTTCAACTGTATTGCCTGACAGAAAGATAGCATTAGGATTTTTTAAAAAATATTTGCAATGTGTACTTTACTTACACAGTTAATTCAGCTCCTTTTAAGATGTCTTCTTATTCTCTAACTGATATAATTCAGAGACAAGAATTTGGACATAATTTAGTGAATTAACTAATGAGTTTTAGCTATTCCAATATGAAATTCCTTTTATTTATAGGCTACTTCTGGAGATGTAAGATAATTTAAATGTTTAATATGGTGTCTCAGTACAACCAATTTTATATTGTCTTATGAATGTGTGAAAATATAAGGGCTAGATTATGTGTATCAGAGAAAATTTGTCATCTAATTACATTATATCACTTAGAAGTCTTGTTTAAGTATAAAACTCATTTTTAAAAGCAATATTGCCTATGTGTTTACTCTTAAAAAAACTAAAATAGTTTATGGCACTCACATAAAATATGGAAGACACTAACAACAAATGAAAATAAATCTATTTCAGGATGCAAACATATATATGATTATGTATTTGTCTTTTCTTAAAAATAAGATATTCAAATCTGTTGTGGCAAAAATTATGAAGTTAGAGTTAGCATAAACCTTTAATTCCAGTGCTGTTTCCTGAATTAATCATGCACAAGCTTGGGAGAGAGGTTGGTCTTGTAGTGTCCTTCCCATGAGGGCCTTTACTCCAACTGATGCCCAACATTTCTCTGACTCCCATTCACCCAAACCAGGTCTGGTGTAATTCATTACATAAATATGTTTGCACATTAGTATAATATGGGCACAATTACCTCAAGGATTTGCAGTACTAGTTAACTGAATTGATATATTTGAATGTATTTTGTAAACTACAAATTTCTAAAAAACTTAAGAATACAGAGGGATTAGGCAGCATTCATAGGTAGCAGACATAGTGTTAACAATGGAAGATATGAGAACATATTTCAGAATATAGAAGAAAATTTTTCTGTAATAAAGGAAAAGACTTATCTTCAAACACAATGATGTATCACATTCCAAGAAAATTAAATTAAGAATACAAAATTAGATGCATAGTGGTTAAATTATTAAGCTTCAATGGTTAAGAATAATTCTAAATCATCCTTGTATGAAAATGTAATATTTTAATATTCTTAAAAGTCTTAAAAGAAAAAAAGGTCAGCAAGTAATTACAGAATGTAACTATCAACATTTGCTTACAGAAATAAAGGTACAACATTTAAAGAATGATAAGGGAGGGAATATATGACCAAAAATTATAGCCAAATGATTTGCTATCAAAATATTAAAAATAAAGAACTGCAGATATTTTCACATAAAATTTTCACATAAAAAATGTTTCTTTAGAAAAAAAAAGGTATTTGCAACTATCCTAGAGATCAATATAGAGATGTAGCAATCAAATGAGTAACAGTGAATTTTAGATACATTACATTAAAACAGAGAAAACTAACCATCAATTGTTAGATAAACATGGATACAATAAACTTTCAAAATACAAAGGTAGTTGGGGCACATGGGTGGCTCAGTTGGTTACACCACTGCCTTCAGCTCAGGTCATGATCCCAGAGTCCCAGGATCGAGTCCAGGCTCCCAGCTCCCCAGGGAGTCTGCTTCTCCCTCTGACTTTCTCCCCTCTCATGCTCTCTCTCACTCACACTCTCTCTCTCCAATAAAGAAATAAAAAACCTTTTAAAAAATACAAGGGAGTATTGAGAAAATAAGGGAAGGAAGTGCAAATGCAGTATTATTTTGTTTATTTTTTTTTTGCTTAACATGGAATCAGTAGACATTCAAATTTTATAATTCAGGAGATAGGGAAATATATGATTTCATATGTAGTCATTTCATTAATTTCCACAAATCCTTTGAATAACAGATCAGACAAAAATGCTAAATAAAACACAAAAATAGAAAATTAGCGGGTGTGAATTTTTTTAAAAAAAACCTGGAATAGCAAGGACTCTGCACCAACTTCATAATTCAGTTGAATTGAGCAAAACCCAATAATAATAGTCTTACACAAGATGAAGTGTTGTATATCAGATAAAGCAGAAAGTAAAACAAAACTATTAACTTACCTACAAGCTTTAAAAAAAATTTAAATGCCAAAAAAGGAAAGTCATCTCTGAAATAAGAGAACTCTAGGTAAAAGCCTGGACAGGTAGATCTGAAAATCAAATCATGAGTTGAAAGTAAAATCTCTCCATGCTGTGAATTTCAAGTAAGTCCTAGGATGGAGCCCATCGGGCTCTCTGCTCAGTAGGAAGCCTGCTTCTCCCTCTCTCATTCCCCTTGCTTGTGTTCCTTCTCTAGCTGTGTTTCTCTCTGTCAAATAAATAAATAAAATCTTAAAAAAAAAAGAAAACAAAAACAAATCACTCCCTATAATAAGCTCAAAGCAAAATCACAGAATAAATGTTATCTTTAAAATTAAATGTATTGACACATGACTATTCATTTTAAAACTAATGTAAAAACCTTAGATTTGGGGTCAGGTATTATTTTAACTGTTCATAACAATGAAAAAAACTCTGCTTTTATACAAACAGATAGATTGAAGAAGAATTTTAATGTAATGGGATAAGCACTACTATAACACATATTTGGACAAAAGCTACAGTGTAGTTTCAGATTCTTTTAAACATGTAATGTTGGGCACTGTGAAATAGTGGAAAAATAGTGGTATGTGAAATCTTCACCACCCCCACACAAATCGTTTCTCTCTCTTCCTATCATCAGAATATATAAAAAACAAAAAGGAACACCCATATCTAGATAATTCAAGATGAAGACACCTACATTATGCCAAGTGAAATAAATAAAACAGAGAAAGATGAACACCATTTGATTTCACTACTATATGGAAACTAAAAAACAAAACAATGTAAAAAGAGAAACAGACTCATAAATACAGAGAAAAAAACTGATGGCTGCCAGAGGGGAAGGGGTATGATGGGGATTAAGTGGTACAAATGTCATATTATAAAATAAGTAAGTCACAGAGATGAAAAGTACAGCATAAGACTATAGTCAATCTTACTATAATAACATTGTATGGTGACTACATTTACCATGGTGAGCATCATATAGAATATGTTGGATAATCATGCTGTACACAGGAAACTAATATAATACTGTATGTCAACTCTATGTTAATAATAAAAAATTTAAAAAATGTATCCTCATACAAAAAAGGATGAAGACGGGGCGACTGGGTGGCTCAGTTGGTTAAGCGACTGCCTTCGGCTCAGGTCATGATCCTGGAGATCTGGGATTGAGCCCCGCATCAGGCTGTCTGCTCGGCGGGAAGCCTGCTTCTCCCTCTCTCACTCCCCCTGCTTGTGTTCCCTCTCTCACTGTGTTTCTCTCTGTCAAATAAATAAATCTTAAAAAAAAAAAAAAGATAAAGACACCTAGAAATGTAGCAAATTATACACAGATAATCATATATGTAGGAGAATAATAAAAACCCATACATAGTTTTGTTTTAAGTAATAGGCAATAAAATAAATAAGCAATAACAGTATTCTGTTATTATTTTGGTTGTTTTCCACATGCTGTGCTCTGTGTTAGGTTATTTAATTGGGTCATTTCAATTAATTATCCTAACAGGACCAAGGTCAGGGCTCCCAGTCTGTAGGTCATATAATAATCAAGTAAGATTAGGCAGAAGCTAAGAGTTTTAGTAATGAGAAATAAAGAACCTGAAATAAACAGTAGACACTTTAGGGGTGCCTGAATGACTCAGTCCTTAAGTGTCTGCCTTCAGCTCAGGTCATGATCCTGGAATCCAGGATGGATCCCCACATCAGGCTATCTGTTCAATGGGAAGTCTGCTTCTCCCTCTCTCATTCCCCCTGTTTGTGTTGTGTTCCCCTCGCTCACTGTGTTTCTCTACATAAAAATAAATAAATAAATAAAAATAAAATAAAATCTTTTTAAAAAAGTAAACATTATAACTATTAACATAGTTAAAAAAATTACTAGAGCATCCAAGAAGGTTAAATAACTCCATGATACATCTCTTTCACATCAAAATATTAGTAAATAAATGTGGAGAAATTCATTAGTAAAAAACACACATGGTTCTTGATAATATGTATAGTATGGTATAGTGTATTGAGGTTATGAGATAGTCTTTGATAATTTTTTAGTCTATTCAATAGAATATAAGTTGTTTCCTATTTTCCAGTCCTTGTAAATTCTGTTCATTTGTCTGACTATACTATACTGGGCACAAAAACTAACACATTACTTAAGAGAATTGCTGAGATTATGCTACATTGTTCCTTATTTTTAAAGCAACCCTTGAATGTTTTGCAACTAATATTTGTCTATTGAAGTATAAAGTTTTTATCTGTTCCTATTTTACTAAAAAATTTAGTATTACTAGGTATTAAAGTGGAGGGAATTTAATTAGGGTAATTGTAAGATTCTTTTTTCTCTTATCTATTTATTTTATATTTTCTTTTATCTAGTAATTAGATAATAATTATTAATATTAGAACAATATTAGAATCAAAACAAACCAAACAATATTGTAGTCCAAATTAGGTGTTAAAGATAAATTTTTATTCTGTATATATTGAGGCATTGATTTCTTAATCATTTGGTTAAGATTTTTACATTTCTATTCATTGATGAGATCAATGACAATTTCCTTTCTAATGTCATTGTCTGGACTAGATATTAAGATGATTCTAATCTTTTACCATTTCACTGTATGAGCTTGAATGGACTTGAATTATTTTTCCCCAAATATTTCTTTCCACTCACATGTGGTTTTCTTTACAGAAATGCATAATCTTCTTGCTTTGATGGTTTTAAGAACATTCTTCCCCTTGATTGTCAATCTATAATGGGTTAGTTCTGTTCATTTTTACTGGGAATTTATTTCACCAGATATTTTAAAATGTACTTGGAAAAGACATATTAACTCACCTATTCTCTCTTCTACAACTTCTTCATTTGAAATTATGCCTCACTCACTCACTTTTCCCTTACTCTGTCTCCTTTTTTCATTTTTTTAGACTTTCCCTTTCACTTCCCTTTCACTTCTTCATTCCCTCCTCTCTTTCTTTGTCCTTGACTAGGGACGAGGCTGTGACAGATTATACCAACATCTACCTACATGCAGGATTCATGTGTGTATGTCTGCATGTGTGTGTTTTAAGTATACCTGACTGTTATATCAACTTTATGTGGGAGTTTCTGCTCTGATACCTCATTACTTATTTGTAGTTAAGTTCGAGCAGATATGTCTTTGGCAAAGGCCATCTTCATTGCTGGCTTGACATATTTTATCTGTATATTCTGTCTCTTCTAGTTTTTACAGATTCCCCTTACTTTATTTAACAACTATATCATTTATTTAGAAAAAATAGTGCAAAATATTCTGTATATAAATTTTTTGACAATATATTATCAAGAATGGTTTGCTTTTCTAATTTTTTTGGCATATATTGGTAAAGGTGTTCCCACTACTGATTTGTAAAATAAGGAAATTAAGAATGTCTTAAGAACATTTTTTAAAAAATGACAAATCCTGGGATCAAACTAAGTTTATATTCTCATACTAAGAATCATTGATACAGTGTTATAATATCATAGAGTATCTAATTTGATATATTAGAAAACATCAAATTATTTAATCATGAAACGATGTCCTGCAAAACAATACACACAAAAACAAATGTTTGACAGAATCATGAAACAGTGCAAAAGTCTTCAAACAGATGTAATAGCATTTCTGTCTACTAGAAACATTATTGATTTATTTCCTCAAGGCTCTATTTTTAAAAACAAGTTTGATTAAATATATTGTTGGCTGAATGATCTTTTAAAGGTCAGGTTTATATATGGTCACCACTGTTGCCATTTTGGAATCAAGTGTTATTTTCTTTGCCTTTTCATACAAGCCCTAGGTAGTCCTGCTCTCAAATCCAATTCATGGGCATTTTTGTAAAGAGAAACAGGCAAAGGGAAGGCTATGTAGTCAGTAATTGCTTGTTTGTTTTGTTAGAAGTATTTATAGCAGAACTCACTTATTTTAATAAATGTTGAAATATCCACTTACTTTGTGAGATCCTTTGGCTATAAATTGTAATCCTACTTGTTATGTGTGTGTGTGTGTGTGTGTGTGTGTGTGTGTGTATGCGACTGCATTTGTGTGGCCACCTGCATTTGGACTTTCTTTTTTCCCAAAGGATTTTTTTTTTTTTAAATACTAACTGCTTAAGGAATGATTTGAATGTAGTCTGAGGTCATTCAATATGAATTAATTACAGGATGAGAGAAAAACTATTTTGACACTTCACAAATTCTGATGTGAACATTATCTAACAGTATTCACTTAATAAAATTTTCTCAGTGTTTATAGTTTGCAACCACAGTATTTTATTCAGTAGGTGGGTATCTTTCACATGAAAATGAAAGAGTGATGAAAAATTTATACATAGATAGATAGATAGATAGATATCAAAAATATAAAGGAATTCATATCCCTATAGGCAGATGTCAATATTAGGTCATGAGAATGGATAAAAATATCAATATATACACATTAGGCTTTTAAGCTTGTTTACTTGAGCCCTGGGAGAAAGCAGCAATGAGAAGTGGCAAGTCAAGAACAACAGGAATGAATGATGCTACATAACAATAAAGGAGAAAAGTATGTAAAGGGATTCCCTTGGAAAGTGAGGTGAAATGACTAAGAAGACATGGAACACTTTTATACTAATTTCCTTTCCCTGATGATATTTGATGTCTAGACTCCAACATACCATCAAATAGGCATTATATTCTTATATTAATCTTTTTTGTCTCATATCAATCTTGATTTCAGAACCTAATTGCTTTTGCCTTAAGGACCCAAGACAATTCCATCATATATCAGTGTTCATGGTAGGATTCATTAAAATACTTAGAGCTTTCAAAAGAGTTTTCAAAACATTTTATTATGATTATGATCCTAAATAACCTTAAGTAAAGTCATTATACATGAGGAACACTTTGCTAAACCCTTTTCAACACTTCATACTCTTAAAAATGACAAACCGTGGGATCAAACTAAGTTTATATTCTCATTCAATAATTTACTTTGTGAACATTTCACAGATGAGGAAATCAAGGCACGTTGCACTTTCTGAAAAACTGAGTTACTGATTCATTTATTTGTGGACTTGGTAAAAATTGTCAGATATTCTGCCTCAGTTACACATATTTAAAATGAAATTTCTTGAAAAGGAACTGATTTTTTGTGTGATATATGTTAATAAAGCCATACTGATCTTTTTTGAAACAGCTTATTTATAAAATGTCCTGTATCTGAAAATGGGTTAAATCTCGATAAAAATTAATTTTAAATTCTCAGAATGATTATTTAAAACGGAGTATGCAGACTCCAGAGCCACTAAAAATAGTCTTTTACATCATTAAAATTTTATGTATTCTGGGGCGCCTAGGTGGCTCAGAGGATTAAGCTGCTCTGCCTTCGGCTTGTGTTATGATTTCCGGGTCCTGGGATCAAGTCCCACATCTGGCTCTCTGCTCGGCAGGGAGCCTGCTTCCCCCTCTTTCTCTGTGGGTCTCTCTGCCTATTTGTGATCTCTCTCTCTGCCAAATAAATAAATAAAATATTTTTTTAAAAATTTATATATTCTTACCCATTTCTTTTTTAATTTATTAAAACCAAATTTTCATAATCTGAACTTTCTACCAAAGATTTTCAGGGACTTGTAAGGTTATCATTTCTGAATTCAATTTTTTTTCAAATATTATTCTTATGTAGCATTTGCTTTGTAAGAATTTTAAAATAACATTTTTCTATATTGAAATTGTGATAATTAGTTTATTTACATATTATACCTCTATTTTCCTGATAGCATAAAATGACTTTAATTCACTTCTCTTCATCTTTTTAATTTGTCCATGTAATCAATGTCTGTAATCACTAAGCAAAATCCTAACTACTTTTGTTTCTATTTTGTTATTCTCTTTTTAGGTGAAACAGTTTATTATAATTTGAATATGAAGGAAACCAAGTATATCTCTTGTATGCAGTTATTTTTCAAAAGACATTTAGTAAAAACAGTAATATCTATATAGACAGATAAAAAAAACCCAGCTATCCAGAAAAGTGCCTGAGAGTCAAATTTAAATGCCAGGAAGCACAGGATTTTGGGTTATTTGCCAAATGTTGACAAGAATTATAAAGGGAAAAAAAAATAAATCTTTCAAACACTGTTTTGTCGATATCTTGCATAATTTACTGTGTCTATTTTATAGTTCAATATAACATATGACATATAATTATGTATCAGTACTTCTGAGTATAAATAAATAAAATTAGTGTTGCACATATAGTGAGTATAGACACAAGGGTACAGTAATAAGAATTTCAACTGTAACATTGCTTGTCATAAAAAATATTAGAGGGGTACCTGGGTGGCTCAGTCAGTTAAGCATCTGACTCTTGATTTCTCTCAAGTCATGATCTTCGGGTCATGGAATCGAGTCCTGAGTTGGACTCAGTACTCAGCAGAGAGTCACTGGAGACTCTCTCCCTTGCCCTCTCTCTCTGCTTGCCCCCATTCATGTGTGGGTTCTCTCTCTAAATAATAGTCTTTTTTTAAAAAAGAAAATATTAGAGGGTGCCTGGGTGGCTCAGTGGGTTAAAGCCTCTACCTTTGGTTAGGTCATAATCTCAGGGTCCTGGGATCGGGGCCCGCATCGGGCTCTCTGCTCAGCAGGGAGCCTGCTTCCTCCTCTCTGCCTGCCTCTCTGCCTGTCTATGATCTGTCTGTCTATCAAATAAATAAATAAAACCTTAAAAAAAAGAAAATATTAGAAACTGTATTACCATATATTGTTAAAATAATTTTTGAAATTAATTTAGTACAGTTATATAAAGGAATACATTTAGTTGGCTTTATCGAGTTCAAAGTGTTTGATTTAGTGTCTTCCATGTAAAATTAAGTTGTTTCTAGCAGCCAAGAGTCTTTTTTACTACTCACTCCAGATATTCGGTTGGTGCCAAAATACAAGGGGCAGAGTCACTGATTGTTCTGAGATATGCTCAAATCCCATGGTATTTGGCACCAGAAGGATATGGAGAGCAGAGAGAAATGGTTACCCTTTGCCTAGTTCCTCTTTGCCCCAGTTCTTACCTTGTGGTGAGGCAGTGCAAATGAGATGTCATAGTACTGATAATGGGATCTACTAGAGGCAAGGAATCCTGGCAAAAAGAATCTGGGCAATCATGTAAAAGAGTGACCAGCTGCTCTGACACCTTCTGAGAGAGTTGCCATGGTAACATAATGGGAAGAATTTTGATTTCTTGCTCTAGCTCTTTGGAATGCAAATAAATCTCTCCAGGGGAAAACTAAGACTAGAGTTTCCAGCTGTGCAAACCCTGGAAGGTCTCTACAGGGTCTCATTCTCTCTTGAAATGTAAACACCCACCCCTGGGGAGGTAAATCTCAGAGGACAGTCTCTAATAATCTTATCTTTCAGATTTAACTTCAGGGCTCACTATTTTAGCCCAGTTCCTAAGTTTTGGTAAAATTAACTTTAAATATCCCTGCATGTACATAAACAAAAATATTGTATCCACAATCTAAAAATATTTATATAAATCATTGAAAGAAAAGACTATTCCCAAATGACCTTATAACTGGAGCTCTCAAATGATGCTGATTGACTTACAAACTGCTGAAATTACTTTGAAAAGTATCTGATTCTATTACAGCTACACATACGCTGTGCTTTCTTTATCCATTCAGGCTGCTATAGCAAAATACTACTAAATAGGTAGTTTATAAACAGAAATTTATTTCACATGGTTCTGGAGGCTGGGAAGGCCCAGGTCATGGTACCAGCAGATTCTACATGGTAGGTTGTTGAGAACGGAACCCATTTCCTGTTTCATAGATTGTAATTTCTTTTTGTGTCTGCATATGGAAGAAGGAGGTTGGGGAGCCATTGTTATCTATTTTATAAGAACACTGGTCCCATTCATGAGGGCTTCCACTCTATGACCTAAGCCCCTCTCAGAGGTCCTACCTCCCAATAACTCATATTGAGTATTAGAATTTCAATATATAAATTGGGTGAGAGGGTCCACAAATATTCAGACTATAGCAGTCTGCCTCTAGACCTCCTAAATCTATGTCTTTATAACATGTGAAATATATTAATTCCATTCTAATAGGCCCCAAAGTCCTAACGGGTTCAACTCCAATATCTCATCTAAAACAGATCTAAGTCAGGTATGCATGAGATGACTCATCCTTAGGCAAATTACTCTCCAACTCGGAATCTGTGAAATCAGACATATTCTTCCTAGATGGTATGATGGAACAGTCACTGGATGAACATTTCCATTCCAAAAGGGAAAAATAGAAAAGAGCAAAGGGAAAATAGTTCCTGAACAAGCTCACAACTAAAACCGCCGAGGTAGTCTTAGGCCCCAGGGCTCTCAGCAGAGCCATTTCATTGCTCTGTTGGGCACAGGCTACACCACAGCTCTCCTGAGCAAAAATTGCTTACAGGTGTGGGTCTACAGTTTATAGGCTAGGGTAGCCAGTGGCTTTCCCTCAATAGGGACTCTCTGCAGTGACCCTAATCCCCTGCTGCCTCTGGACTAGGTCACTGCCTGAGGCTCCATTCTTTGCAACCAAGGTGGCGGCAGCCACAGGGTCTGTCCTTTTTTGGACTTAGCGCTGGCCACACCGGGGCCCACAGAAGCTGCACCTGGGTCAGCAGAGGAACAAAGCACCAGAATTGCATCAAGTTCTTTCCCACTTCATGACAAACATCAGTTTTATCTTTTGATACTGATAACGTGTTCCCTGGGAGGCTTCATCAAAATGGCCTTTACTGCCTGTTTCTATGACCATCCTGTTTAAAACCACGTAGATATTCTCCAAGTAGGTTAAAGTTTTTTTTCTATAGCTCTCCTCTCCTTCTGAGCCCTTAGGATTATCACCTTTAACAGTCCATTCACTGGATATTTTTTCCTTTTTTATAGAAGATTATCTGACTATAGAGTTGTGTCTATATCTGGACTCTCTACCCTGTTCCATTGCTCTATGTATCCATTTTTGTGCCAGTACCATGCTGTCTTTGTGATCACAACTTTGTAATAAAGCTTGAAATCAGGCAACATGATGCCCCCAGTTTTGTTTTTCTTTTTCAACATTTCCTTAGCAATTTGGGGTCTTTTCTGGTTCCATATAAATTTTAGGATTGTTTTTTATAGCACTTTGAAAAATGTTGGTGGAATTTTGATTGGGATGGCATTGAAAGTATAGATTGCTCTGTGCAGTATAGACATTTTGACAATGTTTATTCTTCTGATCCATGAGCATGGGATACTCTTCCATCTTTTTGTGTCTTCTTCAGTTTCTTTCATGAGTGTTCTGTAGTTCCTCAAGTACAGGTCCTTAATTTCTTTGCTTAGGTTTATTCCTAGGTATCTTATGGTTTTGGTACTATAGTAAATGGAATCAATTCTCTGATTTCTTTTTCTGTATTTTCATTGTTAGTTTATAAGAACACAACTGATTTCTGTGAATTGATTTTGTATCCTGTCACATTACTGAATTGTTATATGAGTGCCAGTAGTTTGGGTGTAGTCTTTTGGGCTTTTTTTCTTTTTTTTTTTTTTTAAGATTTTATTTATTTATTTGACAGAGAGAAACACAGCTATAGAAGGAACACAAGCAGAGGGACTGAGAGAGGGAGAAGCAGGCTTCCCCCCCAGCAGGAAGCCCAATATGGGGCTCGATCCCAGGTCTCCAGGATCATGACCTTAGCCGAAGGTCGTCGCTTAACCAACTGAGCCACCAAGGCACCCCTTGGGTTTTCCATGTAAAGTATCATGTCATCAGTGAAGATAGAGAGTTTGACTTCTTTTTTGACCTTTTGAATACCTTTTATTTCTTTTTATTGTCTGCTGTTGCTAGAACTTTTAACACTATGTTGAACAATAGTGGC
>PITA01016609.1:0-46034 GCA_004023965.1 Spilogale gracilis
ATGGTTTCACTTACTTGTGGTGCATGAGGGGTAACCTGGAGGACAGTGGGAGAAGGAAAGTAAATGGGAACTAGGGTAATCTAGGGAGGGAAACGAAACAACAGAGACTTTGGACACAGAAACAAACTGAGGGACTTGGAGGGAGGGGGGTGGAGGGATGGGAGAGCCTGGTGGTGGGTACTGGGGACACCTAAAGCGTAGAGCACTGGGTGTGGGGAATGGGGAATGAGTCTTGAAACACTGGGGGAAAAAATTTAGTAAGAATTAAAAAAAAAAAAGAGGCTTAAAAAAGGCAGTCCAGGAGAGGGGTTAAGACAGACATGGGGCAGTCGGTGAGACCAAAGATTGCAAAGAACGATTGGATAGGAAACTTACTGGGGAAGTAAAAATGCCATGGTTTGAGGATTGAATGGATCTGGAGGATGAGAGAGAAGGTGAGTGGAAAGATTGTCAAGCAACACTGAACACCCAAGTGAGATTGAAACCAAAAAAGTGACAGAATCAAGCCACACAATTGTTTGTGCAATCTGGAGCAAATCTGCTTAAAACAAACAGGTTGATTAACTCAATGTTGGGATTTGACATATGAGAGACTGCCAAAGCAAAGGGAGTGAGGATTCTGGTGGCGAAGTTTATGTTGAGTGTCCAAGGTGAGCAGAGAGGAGGGATGGAAACCAACAAGAACAACAAGGAGCATCTGAGGAATCAGAGGTTGGGATGAGGCCATGAAGCAAGTTCCAGAAATGTTATAGGCAAACTAAGCATAAAATGCATAGCCTGTTTGTTTCTCAAAAACAGAATCTTGTTATATTCTGTTCTGCACTTTGCTTTTATTCAGCATATCTTTCCATGTCTACACATATCTACCCCACCCTCTTTAACCAGCTGCATAGTGTTCCAGTGCATGGATTTTTCCATGACTTATGGAGACTCTTGATAGACTTTTAGAATGTTTCCAGCATTAGGATTTACCAGAAATCTAGAATGAACATTGTTATACATTCCTGCACTTTTTGCAAATAAATCTAAGGATAAATTTCCATAAATGGATTGCTGGGTCTAAAAGTTATATGCACTTGGAATTGTGTCAGCTACTGCCAAATTTTCTTGCAAAGAATATGCACCAATTTCCATTCCCACCTACAATGGGCAATTAACATTCTCATCAACATTCTCATCCATGGTCTCATCAACACTGGATGTTATCAAAGTTTTCCATCTTTGCCAGTTTGGTGAGGGAAATAAATGATGCCATAATTTTTATTTGCATTTCTTAATTATAAGGGAAGTCAATCATTATTCCTATCCACATTAGTTACTTGTATTTCCTTTTCTGTGGGCTGGCTGTATTCATCCTCCCTCTGTTTCTGTTGGGTTATTTATCTCTTTCTTATTGATATATGTGTTTTTTGGACATTAAGACAATTGGCCGTTTTCCAAATGTCTTGCAAGTATCTTCCTATTTGTCTTTTTTTTTTTAAGATTTATTTACTTATTTGAGAGAGAGAGAGAGAATAGGGTAAGGGCAGAGGGAGAGGGACAGAGAGAATCCTCAAGCTGACTCCACACTGAGCACAGAGTCCAACTCAGGTCTCAACCCTAGGACCCTGAGATCTTGACCTGAACTGAAACCAAGAGCCAGACGGTTAACCAACTGTGCCACCCAGGTACCCCCCCATTTGTCTTTCTTAATGAACTTCATGCATGACAAAAGATTGTCTGTTTTATGTATTCAAGTTCATTCATCCTTTTTTAAAAATTTTATTTATTTATTTGAGAGAGTGAGTGTGTGTGTGTGTGCACGTGTGTGTGTGTGCGTGCACACACACACACACACACACACACACACACACACGCCCAGAGCAGGGATGGAGGGGAAGGTGCAGGGGAAGAAGGAGAAGCAGACTCCTGCGGAGCAGGGAGCCTGAGGTGTGCCTCAAACTCAGGACCCTGAGATCATGACCTGAGCAAAGACAAATGCTTAAGTGACTGAGCCACCCAGGCACCCTTCATTCATTCTTTTAAAAAAATTTCTGTGCCTTCCAGGGGCGCCTGAGTGGCTCAATCTGTTAAGTGTCTGCCTTTGGCTCAGATCCTGATCCTGGGGTCCTGGGATCAAGCCCCTCGTGTCAGGCTTCCTGGTCAGTGGGGAATCTGCTTCTCCCTCTCCCTCTGCTCCTCCCCCTGTTCATGCTCTGTCTCTCTCTTTCTCTCTCTCTCCCTCTCTCAAGTAAATAAAATCTTTAAAAAAAACAAAAACAAAACTCTGTGCTTTCCATTTTCCCAATGACTAGCAAGTTTTCCTCAATACCATTTGTTGAAGGCTCTATTTTTCCCCGTATAAAGCTGCCTCTATGTTCAGACTTCTATTCTGTAACCTATCTGGATCCTATGTCCTGCCAAAGTGCTTCATAACCACAGTTTTATACTTATCTTTTATATTTGGAAGAGCTTTTCTACGTCACTGGCCCTTCTTTCACAAGATATAAAGAGAGATTTTTGAAGAAAAAATAAGAACAGTTGTCTGAAAACTGCAAAGGAAACCAAATTCCAACCTCATGTTTCTGGCCCTGAGAGATCAGAATAGAAACAAAGG
Organism: Spilogale gracilis; assembly: GCA_004023965.1. Classification (NCBI taxonomy): domain Eukaryota; kingdom Metazoa; phylum Chordata; class Mammalia; order Carnivora; family Mephitidae; genus Spilogale; species Spilogale gracilis. The sequence goes on from PITA01016609.1 coordinate 2,597, forward strand.
ATTGCTAGGAAAATGACAATGTCAAAAAAAAAAAAAGACAGATTTTAGGTATGCTGAGAAAATGAAGGCATTTTTTCCTAGGAAGGAATATGATACTGAATGAGTCGAGAGCATTGTGAGGGCCTGAGAGAAAACAAGGGGTAGAGGAAAGACATCACCTCTCTAGTTCTTTAATAAGAAAAATGGGTAGAATTATACCTGGCCTATCTTTAGCAGGACAAAGTAAAATTACAGGTGTGAGAGTTGTTTTAGCATTAACTGTGGAAGTGTAGGTTACAGGGGTGCCTGGGTAGCTAGTCAGTTGAGTGACACTTGATTTCAGCTGAAGTCATGATCTCAGGGTCTTAAGATCAGGACCTGAGTCAGGCTCACGGGGGGAGTCTGCTCAAGATTGTCTCTCTCTGCCCCTCATGTCCCCTAACTCTCTCTCAAATAAGTAAAATCTTAAAAAAAAAAATGAAGGTTATAGGAGTTCAGAGTGCTGGTATAGCCATTTGGAGATATTTTATTTATATTCCCCTTACTTAACCTTTACAATTTAATGTGAGTTTTTGAATAGGTAAAACATTTACATGATCTGAGAGTCAAAATCATATAAAAAGCAGCCCACAGTGAATTACTGCTCCTACCTGTCTGCCTGCTCCTCCCAGGCAATTCCCTAATCTGTCCCCATCTCCAAAGATTTATTAGTTTATTGTATGGGCTTCAAACATTTATTAGCAAATACTAATATTTGTATATTTTCCCTATCTTCTACTCATTTCTTGCATAAAAGGAACTACACCAGATACCTCGTTTCTTATCATATAATATGTCCTCGAAAATTTTCTGTGTCGGCACATAAACATCTTTGTCACTTTTTTTTAAGCTAGTGTGGATGTGACATAATTTAACACGTCTCCCATTAATGGGCATTTGAGCTGCTCATTTGATATGACAAATGCAGCACTTAGTATCCCTGTACCAATGTCAGTTTTAAACATGTGCACAGGTATAACTTTCTGATAAATCATTAAATTGAGAATGTTAAAGCAGGAATGCTTCTGCAGTTTTTTTGGTTTGTTTGTTTGGGGGTTTGGGTTTTTTGGTGTTTTTTTTTTCCTTCTGTAGTTTTGCACACATTGCAAGATTCCCCTTGACAGGTGTTGTGTCATTTTGCACTTCCGTCCATAACATGTGACTTCCCGCCACCCCACAGTTTAGCCAACACAATGTTGCATCAAAATTTTGACTTTTGGGGCGCCTGGGTAGCTCAGTCAGTTAAGCGTCTGCCTTGGGCTCAGGTCATGATCCCAGGACCTTGGGACAGAGCCCCACATCTGGCTCTCTGCTCAGTGGGGAGTCTGCATCTCCCGCTCCTCTGCCACTAACCTTGCTCATGCTCACTCTCTCTCTCTCTCTCTCTCTCAAATAAATCAATAAAATCTTTTAAAAAAGAAAAAGACGAAACACTCAGAAAACACAGACTAATTCAAAAAAAACTTTGAATAAATTGCAGATACAAGCAAGACAGATTAGCTGTGAGTACGGGGAAGGGAAGCACTGATCTGAGTCACGAAGCTCCTCAGAAGCAGCGGAGATTAGCTGCCCCTTAGGCCTCCACGCGCTCACACAGCTGAGGACTAAGGACGGCTGGAGGATGCTCTCCCGGACTAGATAATCGTTTCTTCCTTCAGCAGCGTCTCCTTTTGTATGGAGCTCAGGTCTCCTCCCAGACTCTCCAGATTCTCCAGGTGGGGGACCCCCTGGGTCTCCTCGATACTCCGGGAATTGGGCAACCAATGGCGGCTAAGGCAGGCTGTTTTTTGGAAGAGGCAGATAGCACCTGGGTAACAGCGAAAGTTTGGGTCAGTTTAGTGAGTGAGGTCAGGAATGCCCTCCTCCAATGTGACCCCCTCTGGCCTGCACCCACCCTCCCTAGTTTTCCCTCCAATAGAGAGTATTACAGAGACAGACGGAAAACAGAATGCATCACAAGAGAAGGCCTATGAATAGATGAATAAACTCAGCACCATAGCCAGTGCTGGAGGGCATCTTAGCAACCGGCTAATTATTAATAGGTAAGAAAACAAGGTTTAAGAGAAGAAGGTCAAACACAAAACCCAGGCCTCTTAGTGCCCTGCTCAAGACTCCCAGTAAAGTAAAAGAAAGGAAAAAGAGAATTGCTGTCATAAAACAAATGGAGATAGCTTGAGTGAATAATGAATGCTGTGTTAAGGTGAAGGCTAAGGGAAAGAACAACTTCTATGTTCCACGTGATAGCAGACTACATACTCTCCCATTAAAAAAAAAAAACACAAAAATTCTATAGAAGATATTTCTTCAGAAACCTATTCATAAATACAGCATCAAACTGGCATCAGGGTAAGACATTCTTAGGAACAAAACCTTAGTGAGAACAGAAACCTAAAGAGTTTAAGCAAGCATACAATTAGCCTTCACCTTGGAGACATACACTCAACTCAGGTGACCCTGAGTTTCCATTCTGTTGGCCACTTGGAACACAAAACGAGAGGAAAAGCCCAGGGCCCACTCAAGATGAGCGTCTAACAAGGGTCTGCCATATGAAGCTAGAACTTCAAAGTTTCCTGTATTAACTAAGAATTCATAAACAGAGGCTAGCTGTTCTGTGGGTCGGCAACTAAATTCACAATACTTGTTGTGATCCTTGGCTAGTTGTGCACCCAAGCACCAAGCAAAAACAAATGCAAATCCCTTTTTGGAAAAAAAAAAAAATACAGGCCTCAAAGAATTTCTACCTGAAAAAAAAAAAACTCCCAGGAAAATGAATTCACAAACATACTAAGAAACAAGGCATCACAAGCAAGAGCCAGCAAAAACAGCAGCCAATGGACCCAGACCTGATATCATTCAATTGTTAAACGTAAAAGACACTGAATGCAAAGTATGCTTAACATGTATAATGAAAATATATTTGGAGAATAGATTAAAATGTAAGGGAAAAAAGCATAAAACTAACACAAATTAAGGGAAAATATAATTTCCAGTTACAAAAACAGATTGACTGAAATAAAAATTTAATGAATCGGTGAAGGAACCAACCAGACACAGCTGGAAAGTGAATGGATGAAACTGAAGATCTATATGAGTTATTCAGAAGGCAGGCCAGAAAGACAAAGAGAGGGAAAGCATGAAAAGACAGAGAGACAGAGGATAGAGTAACAAAGTCTAACAGATGTCTTCCTGGAGTTCCACAAATGAAAGAAAAGAGAAGGAAAGACCACAGAGATCAAAAAGAGATTAAGATGGTTGAGCAATTTTGAAAGACATCACTCCTCAGACTCAGTTCATATCACAACTCATGACACAAATACCACACCCTGTAAGGTACCAAAGAAGGTCTGAGAGAAAACAAAGATTGCTTCAAAAAGAATGATATTTTTAGAGTCAGCAACAATGGAAGTGGTCAAATAATGTTAATAATAGAATAATACTTTGAATGCTTGGGGATACTGTCAACTTCAAAATGTACGTTCAGCAAAACTAATTTTAATAAACAAAAATGAAAGGAAGATAATTTCATGCAAACAAAATATAGTTTTGTTTACTTATAGTTTTGTTTACTTATATACTTATAGTTCATAGACTTTCTCCTTCATATACAGGAGAGTATATCTCTAACTGACCCTCACTAAAACCCATTATAAAGGATGTATTTCAGGTAGAAGAACAGAAGCTCTGAGAAGGGTTAATGAGCAACTAAACTGGCAAATATGTGAGTAAATTTAAACCAACGAGTATCAAATGAACAAAATAATAACGTCAAATATTTAGAACTTAAAAAAAATGGAAGAAACTAAAACGTGCAAAACAGCATATAAATTGGGAAGGCATTACCTTGCATTATTTATAAAATTTCAACTTTGTTTAGTAATTTATAAATTTATAAAATGTCAACTTTGTTTAGTAATAAGCATGTTAAAATAGTAGCTACTACAAGAATACAAATAGACTGCATAACTTCCAAACTAACGAGGAACGAAATATGAGAATTGTATTGATAAAAGTCACTCAATTCAAAGCAAGGCAAGAGAGGTGGGGGAGGTGGAGAGCAGAAAACAACTGAAAGCAAATACCAAGGTGAGGAAAAAATACAAATACATTGGGGTGCCTGGGCTCAGTCATTGGGCATCTGCCTTGGGCTCAGGTCATGATCCTGGAGTCCCAGGACTGAGCCCCGCATCGTCTCTGCTCAGCAGGAAGCCTACTTCTTCCTCTCTCTCTCCCTGCTTGTGTTCCCTCTCTAGCTGTGTTTCTCTCTGTCAAATAAATAAATAAAATCTTAAAATATATATAGATATATCAGTAGTCACAATAAATGTTAATCAATAATAAATGCTCCAGTTGAAAGACAAAGATTAGGGGCACCTAGGTGTCTCAGTTTGTTAAGCATCCACTCCGGCTCAGGTCTTGATCCCAGGATTCTGGGACTGAGACCTGCATCCAGCTCCCTGCTCAGCAGGAAGCCTGCTTCTCCCTCTCCCACTCCCCCTGCTTCTTTCCCTCTCTTGCTGTCTCTCTCTGTCAAGTAAATAAATAAAATCTTAAAAAAGAAAAAGACAAATATTATAAAACTAGATAAAAATATACAATCATAAGCTATATGGTTACATATAAGTAAAAGATTAGGAAGATCTATAACAGGCAAATACTGGAGTACTATTGCTAGCTAGAGTAATATCAGATAAAACAGACTTTCACAAAAGGGAACCAGAAATAAAAAGGGTCACAGCCTGCATAATGATTGAAAGTTCAATTCACCAGTAAAACAGAACAATTCTCTTTTTTTGCCTTTAAAATTTTATATAAGTTAAGCAAAGAAAATCAATATCAAATGGTTTCACTTATTTGTGGAACATAAGGAATAGCATGGAGGACATTAGGAGAAGGAAAGGAAAAGTGAAGGGGAGGAATCAGAGAGGGAGATGAACCATGAGAGACTGTGGACACTGAGAAACAAACTGAGGGTTTTAGAGGGGAAGGGGATGGGGAGATGGGTGAGCCTGGTGGTGGGTATTAAGGACACGGATTGCATGGAGCACTGGGTGTTATAGTAAACAATGAATCTTGGAGCACTGCATCAGAAACTAATGATCTATGGTGACTAACATAACAATAAACTTTTTTAAAAAGTAAATGAATAAAATCATTTTATACATAATTTTCTCAACGTGTTCGCCCTCTCAGGTAATAGATCATGAATGGCCTTCCACATCAGTACATAAAGATTTACTAGACTCTTCTTTTTTAGATTTTATTTATTCATTTGACAGAGAGAGTGAGCACAAGTAGGCAGAGCGGCAGGCAGAGGGAGAAGCAGGCTATCCGCTCAGTAGGGAGTCTGATGCAGAACTCAATCTCAGGACCCTGGGATCATGACCTGAGCAGAAAGCAGCCACTTAAAGGACTGAGCCACCCAGGCACCCCAAGATTTACTACATTTTTTAGCAGCTACAGAACACTTCATTACGTTACCATAACATAATTTTATGTATTTCCCTTCCTTAGATAATGCTATAGAGAACATTCCTGTATTTTCCCATACTTGTGCTAGTATTTCCACTTCATTATGCTTTGAAAGGCTTGTTCTATACTTATAGTTCATAGACTTTCTTCATTTTGAACGGGTATCTGTCTACCTGTGAATTTCTCTGTTGCCGCCCCTCCTTTGATGTGGTTTTTCCACTTCCCTGTAAGTCTAGGCTTATAAAAATTTGTGATACAGTTTCACTATATATATTTGTCTCTTTTACTGGTAAACTTGAACTCACATATTTTCTTGCTTTAGCCTTGAAGCAAGTATCATGCAATTACTATGTAAGCTAACTTTGTTAATAACTGGATTTCTGGAAAGGTATGCTTTTGTAGCAGACTGTGGCTTTGTGGACCTTTCCACATGGCTTCGATTCTGTTCCTTGGCCTGAGAGATGCCAACCGCATCTGTGTGTGGTGTGGTAGAGCAAGGTCAATTGTTAGGCTGTCGTTAAGCCATTTATGAAGATGGTTTAAATCAAGAGAAATTTTCCATCTATGTGTGAGCTCTGCCCCTCTGAAGCTGGCATCTGAATTGTCAGGTACAGTTCCTATCACGTTAAGTTGGAAGCAATGAGAAAGGAAAACGGGGTCTAAGTGAATGAAATTGAGAACTGCCTATAGGAAGTAGGCTCTTTTTTTTTCAGCCTTTAAAAATTAATGTAATTTTCTTCATTTAAAAAATATACTTGGGTATCTTTATCATTTACGCTTTTTGAAAAACAAATTTATTATTTTTAGCTATTGTTTTGATTTTTTTAAAGATTTTATTTATTTATTTGACAGAGAGAGAGATCACAAGTAGGCAGAGAGGCAGGCAGAGAGAGAGGGGGGAAGCAGGCTCCCTGCTGAGCAGAGAGGCCAATGCGGGCCTCAATCCCAGGACCCTGAGGTCATGACCCAAGCCAAAGGCAGAGGCTTTAACCCACTGAGCCACCCAGGCACCCTGTTTTAATTTTTTTATTGTGGTAAGAATACTTCACATGAGATCTACCTACTTAATGAATCTGTAAGTGTATAGTACAGCATTGTTAACGAGAGGTATTATGTTCTGCAGCACATCTTTAGAACTTACTTATTTTGAATAACTGAGACATTATCTCCATCGAACAACATCTCATTTCACCCTGCTAGCCCCTGGAAACTACCATCCTACTCTGCTTCTATGACCTTGACTATTTTGGTCATCTCATATTGCACAATCATGCAATATTTCTCCTTCTGTGAACAGCTTAAACTAGAACAATTCTAAATCAAGATTAGAATAATATAATAAATAAGCTTGATGTAATGTTTATAAGTGAAAAGTTGCGTTCAGCATCTAACATGAAAATGGACCTCAAAGTAGGCTATAAAACAAGTCTCAGTAAAATCTGAACACATAAGAATTATACAGACCATGATCCCTCATCACACTGAAATTAAGTTAAAATCATTAACAAAAAATACAATAAAAAATTATATGCTTGGAAATTTAAAGATACACTTTAAAAATCCATGGATCAAAAAAATCATAAGGGGAACTAGAAAATATTTGAAATAGAACAATAACATAAAATACTGCATACGAAAATGGAAGCTGCAAATGAAGCAATTCTTACAGGAGAATTAAAGCTTTAATTGCCTACTTAGAAAAGAAGAGTAAGGACGCCTGGTTGGTTCAGTCAGTTAAGCGTCTACCTTAGGCTCAGGTCATGATCCCAGAAACCGAGGACAAAACCCTGCATTGGGCTCCCTGCTCAGTGGGGAGTCTGTTTCTCCCCCTGAACCTCACCCCTCTCAGGTTCTCTCTTTCTCTCAAATACATAAAACCTTAAAAAAGAAAAGAAGTAAACAATGAGTTTTAGATCCTGATTTAAGAAGCTGGAAAAGGAATAGAATAAATGCAAAAAAGTAGTAGGGAGGGAGGTTCAAAATAAGAAGCAAAAAATTAATTAAATAGAAAGCAAACATAAAATATGAAGGTTCAAGAAAGCTAAATGCTGGTTCTTTGGAAAGACTAAAAATGTGGTAAACCTCTGACAAACCTGGCAATGAAAAAAGAGAAAATTAAGTATGAAAAATGAAGCATATAACTACAGATGCATCACATAATAAAGTTGAAAAAGAAAACATTTCAAGTAACTTTGTCAATAAATTTCTAATTTTTAAATATATAAATCTATAGAAATACATAAATTACCAAAACTAACTCAAGAAGAAATCAAATCACTGAACAGTCCTATAGTCATTAAAAGAAAGTGAACCATGAGCTTACAATTCTCCCACAGAGAAATACTATACTCCTTCTACAGACAAGCTTGGTTTCTACAATTAAAAACTTAAGATGTTAAAAATGAATGAACCTTAGAGTTCCTTGTATTAACATGGAGGTTATACTGCTGTATAAACACAGGATGATTATACAAAGTTTTAAAAACAAGTAAAACTAAGTTCCATATTTTAAGGATAAATGTGTGTGTAGTAAAAATGACTATCACAAACTTCAGAATAATCGGTTTCTGAGGGGAGACAAGAAGACGAGATCATGAAGAGCCACATAGTGGAGGAGGGTGAAGGCTTCAAAGAGACTTGATATTCTACCATATTTCATCAATGTTGATAAGCCAATTTCTTTCCCATTTCTGAAATGAGGATGTGCCTTACAAGCTACAGCACCTTATAATTAATTATTCTTGGCATCCTTTTTTCTTTCTTGGTGATACAGAAATAAGAATGTTACTTATAAACAATGGATTCCATGAAAATATGGCTAGTTCTTAAACTATATGGTGGAAAAGGACATATAGTTTAATTATCTACTTCACATATTGTAAATATTTTTATATATTCAATGTACAATAAAATCAAGCTAAAATAGATTATGTCATGGGTCAGGTTAATATAGCAGGAAGATTAGGAGAAAGGAAAAAATTAGATAGGCTTAAGGGTTTAGATGGTGATGGTCTATAAGACAGTAAGGTGAAGGTGAGGTGAATAAGATCATAGAGCCCAAGACAGAGATAGATAGGCATAGAAACCTATAGGAGTCAGGACAGAATAAAATAGAATATGAAATCTGGAGGTTGGTTCTAAAGACAAGTAGGACAAGGATAAGAGAGAGAGGGCTGAGGCTCCAGAACAGTGCTGTTCTCTCGAACTTTCTGCACTGATGGAAATTTCCACATCTGCACCATTCAGTATGGCAGCTACTAGATACATTATGTTACCAGATACCTGAAATGTGGCTAGCATGACTGAGGAACTGAATTTCTATGTATTTCATTTTAATTAACTACATAGCCATGAGTAGCTAATGACTAAAGTTTTGGACAGCACCGCTCCAGAGCGTCCACAGCTCCTGAATCCAGACAGAGAGTCAGAGAGAAGGGCACCAGCCTCAGGACACTCACCAGCCACTACGAACAGAACGATGGCAAAGCCAAGGACGTAGTAAGGCCACTGTACGGAGAACTGGGGGGGGCTGGGCTTCATCCTCAGATTCTGGATCTCCAGAGCGTGCAGCAACAAGGCCAGGAAGGCACAGACCCCTGCAGGGTCACAGGGAGGCACTCTTGCTCTCCTCCCATGGTTCCCACTTTTGCTCTTAATCAGACAGAGTCACGTGGTCCACAGCCGGTGTGGCTCCTGTGTAGAGGCTGCTTTCCCCAGCCCACACCTATGCCCTGTTAGCGCCCGTAACCTCTACCCCATGCGCCTGTCTTTCCCTCCAACCCAATTCATTTCAGAGCCCATGTGCCTCACCTCCCAGGGGTCCCATAACCATAAATCCCCTTCCTGGGTCCTCTCTGTGCCCATGCCGTTGGCTGACTCCAGGTGGGGGCCCCTGGGTGTGATGTTTCGGGTGCAGCTCAACCTGATTTTCCCACTGTGAGTCCATGTGATGGGAGCCTCCCAGGGTAGGGCCTTGACAGGCCTTTTAAGGTCAAAAGGTTCCAAAGGGCAGAGATGGTATCTTCCATCCACTTGTCCAAGAAACACTTATATTTCACTTATATACTTCACTTCCACATTGTTATTCTGTGCCAGATTCTATGACAGGTGCTGAGATAGAGATTATGGCAAAAAGACCCCCAGACCAATAACCCCAAGCCAACACAGTGAGGGCTGTGCTAGCTGGAAGCATATGGTGCTGAGTGGCCCCTGGGAAGAGCGATTGTCATCGTAGGGCACAGGCTGCCTCAGCGAAGGCAACAGGCAACAGGGGCCCTAAAAATTCCCTCTCTTCTGATATCACAGAAACCAATCATCTCCCTGCTTTTGGGTCCTCCCCCAACCCCTTCCCAAGGCCAAGGCTTGCCTGAGGACAAGGCCTGCCTGCCTCTTCCACACCTGTGAGGAAGCTGATGAAGGCTGACATCAAATTGTGCTTCCGGGTCCTGGGAAACAGCTGAGATGCAAAGGACACCAGGATGAAGGTGGTGAGGAAAGACAGGACAACCGCAGACAGCAGGAAAACGCGGCCAAGAATGATGTATGCTGCGGGGGAGGGAGGCTGGGCTGCAGCTGGACACCCTGACCCGTGACCCGGGACAGAGCCCCGCAGAGCCTGTGTGAGAAGGCTCCCAGAGCTCGCCACCCTCAGTCCCACAGTGCGGCCTGGGACCATGGCTCCAACCCCACCACTCTGCCTCCAGGAATGCTCTGGTCCCAACATTTTGCTCCCTGTGACATGGAAGTGTATGGAAAAAAAAAATTAGATGGACAAATAGTCATTTCAATAAACAATGAAAATGATAAAAGTTGCGGGGCGCCTGGGTGGCTCAGTTGGTTAAGCAACTGCCTTCGGCTCAGGTCATGATCCTGGAGACCCGGGATTGAGTCCCACATCAGGCTCCCTGCTCAGCGGGAAGCCTGCTTCTCCCTCTCTCACTCCCCCTGCTTGTGTTCCCTCTCTGGCTATGTTTCTCTCTGTCAAATAAATAAATTTTTTTAAAAAATGATAAAAGTTGCATGTGGAAATGTGAAGAATTGCATCAATATTGGTCATACTGAAATAAGCCGCGGGTGCAAAATCAGAACTTGTGCAGTTAAAATGTTCTGAACCCTGGGGCGGGGGTGGGGGGGAATGCCTATTTAATTATCCCAATTCACAGAAGTAATGAAACAGATCCAAAATGGCAGAGCCAGGGTCTTGATAATCCCCTACTATTGGCGGGACTCGGACACATGTTAAAACAAGTTTGTATACCCTCCTAAGCATGCAGAGATGGACAGCTAGGGGTGGGACAAAAAGACAAAGGTGTTGCTAAAGACCCATATGTTCTAGACTCTACTCTTGGGTTAAACCAATGCTTCTCAATTGGGAGCAGTTTTATACCCACACCGGGGAATATCTGGCGGTGCTAAGAGGTCATTTTAGTTGTCACAACTGAGGGTAACAATTGGGTAGGAGAGGGTAAGTTTGATGTTAGCTATCTGGCAAGAAACAGGAGAGTCCCTACTACAAAGAGTATCCAGCCAAAGTGTCAGCAGGCCAAGGTTCGGGAGCCCCAGATCAAAGAGCATGGCCCATCTTCCCCAAAGAGGCTTCTCCTCTTCTATCAGCAGGAGAGTGCCCCTAGGGGCTCTTCCCCAAAGAGGCTCACCTCTTCTCCAAGACAGACATCCTCCTAACCTTCCCAAGTCCCTTGCAAAACCCGGCTTCAAGTGCCCATGGTCCACTGAGCTCATATTCACGTGCATTTCCTTGAAAATGTGGTACTCAGGCCTGAGCACCTTATATGCAGGGCTGCTGCCCACAGTCAGGCAGGTGTTTGGCAGAGGGGACAAGTGAGGGCTGAAATCCAGCCTGTGCTCTACTAACAAGGCTGTTGTCTGGCTGGGAACTGTGCCCAACCCGAAAAGATCCTGAGTCGGGGAGCTAACAGCAGCCCTGGGAGGTGGCGGAGCCTCACACAGTAGGACCCCCACTTCTCCATCCTAGGTGGAGCCACTCCTACCCCAGAAATCAACTTTTGTTGCTGACACATTTGTTCCTGACCCTGGTGGTCGACTTCATACTATTAACCTTTGCTAGCCACATACTTTCTTCTGACCTAGAGAGCAGAGACTCAGAAAATGCCCTTATGCGCTTACTAAGTTCTGTCCTCTCTGACTCCATCCAGCCTTCTACCACCCAAGTCCCCAAGCCAGCCCCATCTCCCCCTGTCCTGTCCCTGTCTCCATCCCTCTTTACCTGATAAGGGTCGAGGCTTCCAGCATTTGATATGGAAGCAGTTCTCAAACAGGCCACTGAAAAACACCTCGTGGGACTCCTCGTTTACAAGCCGTACCCAGAAGGGAAAGATGGAGACCAACAATATGAGCAGGTACCCCAAGGAGGTCAAGGCCGGGGCTATGGCCCACATGAATCCCTTCATGTCCTTGTCCTCTAAAGTCAGCATCACCTGTTCAAGAAAAAAGTGAGGGCTTCTCATGCGGAACAGGGCGAAGAAGATGATGCCTGCAGAAATGTTAGCACATAAGTGAGGCTCCAGAAATGCTGATTTCTTGGCCTGAATAAACTTGACAACCTTACAGACAGCTTCAGCAGACCTAAAATATGCATTAAACGTTTTCTGCTGCTAAGTCACTGGGGGATCTTGGGCAAGTAGGGTCCCTTCTCTTAGCCCCAATTTCCACCTCAATAAAATGACATTGGACTAGGCCATCCCCAAAGTCCTGCCAACCCTAAAGTTCTCACCCCTCAATTCTGTTAACAATCACCCCACCTACAAAGACCCTCTACACTGTGCTCTGCAGATAGCTAACAGCCAATAGCTTTGGGGATTTCAGGATGAAGATGGAGGGAGGCAGTCATTAGGCTGGGGTCTAAAGTGCAGAAGACAAGACCCTCAAGAGTGAATGGGCTGCTCTCTCTGGTCCACACCCTATGCAAACACCCCAAGGCACTGGGGCCTCTCACATCTCGAGGCAGCCGCCTTCACTGCAGCGGGGACAGGGAGTGTCTCTGAGGCTGTGGTAGACAGCAGAGTGGGGGTGTGCTCTTGTCCCCGCCCCCCCAATCTTCTGTGTATAAACATGTGAATGGCTACTCCTCTCTGAGTGCTATCAGACTAGTTTGGAAACATTCTCTCATGCCTTCACCTCCTTCCTGTCTTCACTTCTTCCCACCTGAATAATCCTTCCCTCTGTCCAAAGCTCCCTTTACACCTTACCTCCACCCTCCAGGCCACCTCAACTTCTGGGCCTCAGTTTCCTTGCTCTAAAATGATGGAGTCAGTAGGCCCCAAGAGCAATCCTAGCTCTACAACTCTCTGATTGGAGGCATGGCTCCATCCTGACCCCCGTGCTCTGGATGGGACAGAGTACACTGCACACTGTGAGCAGACGGCCTGTACCCCTGCCTGTCCCCCCACAACCTTAACTTGCCTAAGACTGGCCTTCATGTTTTCCCCATTTCAGCCATGCGCCATCACCACACAACTTCTCCACCTCTTCGGCCTTCCTCCCGGGAAGTCCCCAAGTCCCCACACTTCCTGCCCCATGCCCATAGGTCTCCCTCCCAAGTACCTCTGGCCTCCACACAGGCCTTCCTTCCCCAGGGGGCCCTCTCTGTCTCTTCCCTAAAGCTCAGCTCTGCCCTGTCCACTGCACGAAGATCTCCCAGCCACCAGCCACTACCTGTCATTCCTTTCACACTTACAGGACGCCCCATGTCCAAGGCCAGCGGTAGCAATTCAGGGATGAAAAAAGGCAGGAACTCACAGGTTCTTGGTAACTATGGGGGAGAAAGACACATAAACAGATCACTGAGTACACTGCTTTCCTCCTCCCTGCCTGGATGACTTCAGGGCCAGATGTACCTCAGCATGCTACGTCCTAGATGCACCCCCTCCACCTGGCAGCTCTCCAGTGAGTAGGACTTTGACCCACCTTCTGCGTCAGCCCTTAGCACAGGGATTGGACCACTGTGCCCCATGGATATACAACTTGAGGGATGTACTGATGTAGCCCAGACTTAAAGGAACCTAGACATGTTACTACAATAGGGAATCTGAAGATCACTTTGTACTGTTGAACCGAGAAAAGGAGAGAAAGACCCACCACTGGTCCAGGATCCCACAGTCTGTCAACGCTGGGGCAATGACTAGAATCCCACCCGGCTGCCCCTCCTTCCCACTTCAGGTCTCAGGCCAGGAGCTCAGTTTGGTGACTCTCAGATCAGGAATTTAGTGGAACCAGTGAATTCTTCCTACTAGGTATGTTCACTCGCATGAGTGAGAAAGGGAGAGTGAATGGGGGGGGGGGTAGAATTGACAAAACTTTTTATTTTGCCCAAAGCATTCAAAACAGGGACGCCTGGGTGGCTCAGTTGGTTAAGTCTCTGCCTTCATCTCAGGTCATCATCCCAGGGTCCTGATACTGAGTCCTGCTTCCTGCTCCTTGCTGAGCTGCGACCCTGCTTCTTCCTCTCCCTCTGCTACTCCCCCTGCCTGTGCTCACTTTCTCTCTCTCTCAAATAAATAAATAAAATCTTAAAAAAAAAAAAAAGCATTCAAAACAAAACAAAAACAACTGTCAGCAACTATCACACTGTCTTAATGGTTATTTTAAAAAGACCCAGGAAAGTAAAAAAGAATTGCCCCTTAGTGGAGCCTGGGCCGGCGGGGAGCCGCGGGCCTGGGGGGAGGGGGGTGCTTCCTCTATCGGATTCCCTCTGGGAGAGTCCCTGAGCCAGCCCGCAGCAGGTTGGATGCAGCCCTGTGCCCTCCCAAGACCCTGTGCAGCCCTGGGGTCAGCAGGGAACTGTACTGAGGATGAAAGAGGTGGATGGTATAAAAGTATCTCTGGGTCGGAACAGTGAGGGTACCTGTCAGGGCCGCAGGGAGCTTCAGTCCCTTTCCCACCAATGATTTGGGGCAACCTCGGCCCTTCTCTGGCCCCAAAGCCACGGGGACATTTTCCAGAGCCTGGAATGGACCCAGATCTCACGATCCGCCCCCACCCCACAGTGGGTGGGTCCCAACAACCCAGAGGGTTTTGTGCGGCCTAGAGGTGGGAGGTTGGGGGCCCTCTCCACGCCCCCCCATTGGTGGAGCCACCCTGCCCCTCCCTCCCCCATGCTCTCCTTTCCCTTCTTGGGCACCATCTGGGTCTCCGGGTCTACCTGCACAGCGCTTCCCTCCAGCAGGGCCCTCACCCGCCCCTTGGACCCACCACTCGGAGTTTCCGTTGGCCCTGGAGTCCAGGAGCCAGAAGATGCGCGGTCTGCGGGCAGAGCCCACGGAGCCCGCGGGGCCCTGCGGAGCCGGGCAGGGGCTTACTGGCCCGCCGCTCACCTGGCTCTCTGCTCTGGGGTCCCTGGCCTCTGAGGCTGTTCGCGAAGAGGGTGGGGGTCGAAGCAATCGGGAGCCCGCCGGATCTGAATTCGAATTCCAGCTCTGCCATTACCAGTAGGGTGACCTTGGGTAAGTTACTTCTTCCTGGGTGTCAGTTTTCTCATCTGTGAAACAGGAATAGTAATCGTGACCCCTCCTGCTGGATGGCTGAAGGGGTCTAAAGACAAGTGCCTGGAAGAAGGCCCTCACCCCCTCCACTACCGGGACCCTGCGAGGTCACTCCCCCTCTCCAAGACTCAGTCCCACCCTGCCGCCTTCCAAGCCCTTGTCCTGCCCTGGGGCCAGATCACCCTCAGACCTCCCTCACCCTCTATCTCTCTCCTTTTCTCTGCCCTCCCCTTAGAGGGCTGGTGGCATTGCTCACCACAAGGGCTGGTTGATTTCAAACTGCAGGAAGAATCTTCAAAAAGAGGGCACCGGGTGGAGTAGGACTGGTCTCCTGCTTTGGGAGACTGGTAGAGAGGGTGGTTCTAGTGGCCTGAGCCGCCAGCCCCCTTGGCCCCCACCGCACAACCCACCCTGCTTTTTGAGTCTGCCCTCACCAAGGAAAAGCATTTGTAACTCCAAGATTTTAAAAAGCCATTACCATGTGGGATCCTGCCTCCCACCTCTCCACCAGCCCACCACATAGTCAAAGACAACAGGAAGGGATGAGGTGGGACGGACCACTGGTTTACCCAATCACCTGGGAGAGGCATGTGACAGGCCCCTGTACTGGCCAAGATTCTATGTGTAGTCAAGTTCAGGACCCAATTTGTAGACCCTCACCAGGGAGGGCCTCTACTGGCTGAGGTGGTAGGACCAGAGCTAGGCCAGGAAGGCACCCCCAGAACACTTTCTGCCTTGATCTGGGAGAGAGAACTTTAATCCCCTCTCCTGGTTGGCTTTCATTCTACAGGTGATGGGGACACAGTCCACTTCCAGACCCATATCCTCACATTTAGCCATCTTTCCTCACCCTAGTCTCACCCCTACTTGGTCCATGATTTCCCAGAGAAGCATTCTAATAAGCTCAGCTCAGGTCACACGCTCACTCCACTCTGGTCAGAGAAGGTTAAGTCAGCTGTTGGGTTAGGGTGAGGATGAGGATTTAGCGTTCAGGTTCGGTCACTGAGAAGCCAGCAATTTGGATCACCTATCTGGAGCTACATAAGAACTTTCTCAAAGGAAGAGGAAGCATCCTCAGAAGAAGGAAAAATTACAGCTGACCCGGACAGCATTTTCATCTGCACTGTTATGTAATATGTTTAAATCTCATTACACAGTAAATCTGAACAACAAGCACTATTATCCTCTTATTGCAGTTAAAGAAACTGAGTCTCAGGTTAAGAACTTGCCCAAAAGATCATGGATGTTTGCTAAAAACATTAGCCTGTAGAGGAATAGATCATATGCATGGTGCTAGAATTTACCATT
The DNA here is from genome assembly GCA_004023965.1 of Spilogale gracilis. Classification (NCBI taxonomy): domain Eukaryota; kingdom Metazoa; phylum Chordata; class Mammalia; order Carnivora; family Mephitidae; genus Spilogale; species Spilogale gracilis. The sequence goes on from PITA01016609.1 coordinate 18,910, forward strand.
CCTAAAAATTATTCATTGCAAAGGGAAAACATACCTTTATGTAGGGGAGATCTGGCAGTTGCTACCTTTAACGGGTGAACAAATAACACTACTTAGGGTAGAATGTCAGTTTCCTACTGAGGTGATACAGTATGGAGACATCATCTGTGAGATATTCTTGCCAAAAATGTCTAATTAAGCCTCTAAACCTCAGTCTGATTCAGAGGAAATGCAGGGGCTTGGAAAAGAACTTAAATACCACCACAGGAAAACAGAGGAATCAATTTTGTGGGAAATTCTAAAGGATAACTGTGCTTGAATCCTCCAAAAGTCAGTATTACTTAAAAAAAAAATTCTAGGGGCACCTGGGTGGCTCAGTTGGTTAAGCAACTGCCTTCGGCTCAGGTCATGATCCCGGAGACCTGGGATCGAGCCCCACATCGGGCTCCCTGCTCGGCGAGAAGCCTGCTTCTCCCTCTCTCACTCCCCCTGCTTGTGTTCCCTCTCTCGCTGTGTTTCTCTCTGTCAAATAAATAAATAAAATCTTTAAAAAAAAATTCTAGATGAAAAGAAACTAAAGGGACAAAAGAAGAAAAAAGAAAAGAAACTAAAGGTACATAAAGGCAAATGTGATGTGACCCTTGATTTTTTTCCCCCCGATTCAAAATAAAATAGCTATATAAAACACATTCTTGGGGCAACTGGGAAAAAAGTCTGAATATGGACCACATTTTAGATAATATTAGGGAATTAAATTCTTTTTCTTAGGTATGTTAATAGTGTTGCAATTATGTAGGAGAACAACCTTACTCTTAGGAGTAGCATGACATGATATTTAGGGGTGAAGGTTATGTCCACACTCACTTTCAAATAATTCAGAAAAAAAGCATATGGATAGAAAGCAGATACAGGAAAACAATAATAATTATTGATCTGAGTAGAGGATACAGAGGATATTCATTTATACTATTTTTCAACTTTTTGGTATATTGAAATCTCTCAAATAAAATTATTATTTAAGAACATATACACAGCTAGACCCTAAACTTGGGTTTATCATTCAGCTATGCAGTATCTGAGTGCTTTCTCGAATGACAGATACAATGCTCGCTGCACACTTGCCTTCATGGAGCTTGCAATCTCGCAGAGACAGGTAACTGAATAAATCTTTTTTTTTTAATGTGATCAGTGCACATAGGAACACAGCTACAGGGATTGTAGAGGGCAATACAGTTCCAGGGAAGACCTGTAAGGAGGCAGGATTTAAACAGAATATTATCTGCGAAAGGGGACTATATTGTGCAAAGGTTTTCACTCGCTCTACAGCAAAAACTACTATACAGGGCACACACATGTGCACATGTACATGGAAAGGTGTCACTTACCTTTGTTACACACAACATACGCAAACATTGTCTATTCCACTCCAGTCCAGCCTACTTTTTTTTTTTTACCCTCAGTGCTGGTTGCAACTCACTATGATAAATTAATCTTATAACCCACTAGTTGCTTTGACCTACATTTGAATAATACTGTGTTCAGGGGCCCAACGAATTTTAAAATGACTGGAAGGAGTGGCCCAGGAGGACTGAAGGAATCATTGGGCAGAGATGGGACTTGAAGGGTCTTGTAGAATTTCATCCTAAGGGCCATGAGAGGTGAGATTAAAGCAGTCACATGTTGGTGCTAGTGCCCAAATTCCTCTTCCTCCTCCTACCTTCCCTTTGCCCAAAGACTCCTACTTCTTTAAACAGAGCACAGAAAATGCCTCTCACCCAGGGGTCCCAAGGCTGTAAACACAGCATGGCTAGGGATTATCAGGCCAGTCCCTACTAGGACTGGAAATTCTAGAATGCGTGCACAGGTTTAAGTTATAGCCTCCTCAAGAAGTATTTTCATATTTTCCCAGGTCCAGGGTAGAGGAAAGGCAAGGGAAGAGTAAGTGCCTGCTGGAAAATGGGATGGAATCCCTGTGAGCTGGGACTCTGACTTCGCCTAGGCTCTGGGCTTCCTGGGCCAGAGCTCCAAAGGGGAAACCCAAGTCACCCAAATTGTAGATTTACCAGGTAACAGAACTGGGAAGTGAGCAAGTGCCTGCCCCTTCACCCCCAGACCAAGCTTACCGCCCTCAGGGAATCCCCCCAATAGCTGGCTCCACTGCCAAGGCCAGGGCCCTCTCCCACAGCTCTTTCCACGTGGGACACCCTCTCTCCATTTTCACCTGATGCACTCCATATTCTCAGACCCATCCTCTTGCTAGCCCTTAGTGACTAAGCCACAGATTCTATGTGGTCTTTTTGTGTCTTTCTCTCAGCACCTGTGAAGCACTGATATCCTCTGTCACATAGGTTCTTAACCTTGGGTGAACATCAGAATTACCTGGGAACTTGCAAAATCCCAATATCCAGGCTAAACTCCACACCATAAAATCTCAAGACTGGGGCCGAGGCAACAGTCCCCTGAAAGCTCCCCCAGGTGGGTGATTCCAGTATGCAACCTAAGTTAAGAATTCCTGGGGCACCTGGGTGGCTGAGTGGGTTAAAGCCTCTGCCTTTGGCTCAGGTCATGATCCCAGAGGCCTGTGATGGAGGCCTGCATCTGCATTGGGCTCTCTGCTCAGCAGGGAGCCTGCTTCCTCCTCTCTCTCTGCCTGCCTCTCTGCCTACTTGTGATCTCTCTATGAAATAAATAAATAAAATCTTTAAAAAAAAAAAAAAGAATTCCTGTTCTACTGGGTCTTGTTGCAGCTAGGAGATATGAGGCATGGAGGTGGGGTTATTATGGGGTCAGCTGACCAGCCATCCCAGTTTGCACAGGACTGAGCATTTCCTCATTTGGTATTAGGAATACATTCAGTATTAAGACCAAGAAAGGCCTGGCCAACAACTGGTCTGAGTGGTTGCACCTGTGTTTACCTGAGGTCTAAAGGCTGGGTCAGTTGTCTGGCCACTAGTAATGCTTATGTCCAAAGAACCAGAGCCCCACTTTAGTGTTTTGTTTTGCTTTTTTAGACATTTTATTTAAGTAATCTCTATACCCAACATGGGGCTCGAACTTACAACTCCAAGATCAAGAGTCACATGTGCCACAGACTGAGCCAGCCAGGCATTTCCATCCCCACCGTGCCCCCACACACACACCCCAACTTCAGTGCCTTTGTTGCTGCTACACAAACTCTTTTCCTCCCTTTCCTGGTCTCCACAGACACCTCTGCCCTTGGAGCCTGGCATGTGACCCCTCGCACTTGCCTTGTTCTGGGGTGCCCCTCCCTGCTACTCCACCAATCAGAATCCTGCCCAGCCTTCAACCCCAACTCATCAAGCCCTGTCTCATCCCTGAAGCATCTCAAGACCCCACAAAAGGAAAGGGCCTTTTCTGTAGTGAAGGGAGTGGGGAGGGACTCAAGGAGGGTCATGTGTTGAATGCAGTAAGTGGGCACTGAGTTCAGACCCAACCTCGCAGAGTACAAGTCCATACTCAGGACATCCAGATGGCAAGGCGGTCCTTAGAGCAAGATGACCCTCAGTGAGTGCTGATGCTTTCCTATTGATCACAGAGGGAGAAAAGTAGAGAAATACAGACAGGAGATCTGAAGATTGTGGTGTCGGGTAAACAGATTCACTCCAGAGTCATCCACTCAGTACCTACTGTGTGCACAGCACCATACCAGACCTGCGGGTTACGGGACTGACAGTTTTCAATTTTAAGAGTCTACATTGTAATTAATTTTCACTGATATCTTAGACAATCAATTAATCCAAACTAACTGGAGGAAAAATAATCTGATTTTTTTGTAACCAAACATAAGCATTTACTTGGGGCACCTGGGTGGCTCAGCCAGTTAAGTGTCCAACTCTTGATCTCATCTCAGGTCTTGATCTCAGGATCATGAGTTTGACCACCCTCACCCCCCTCCCCACCACGCCCAGCATGGAGCCTACTTTAAAAAAAAAAAGGCAAAATTTTAAAAAGCATTTACTCTCAGATACCTAATCTAACAATATACTACCCAGTAGAGGTACTCTTGGAATTTCTTTTAATGATTAAAATATTTATGATAAGCAGGTGCTCAAAAGTTTTTTTAAATTTTATGGGGGTGCCTAGCTGGTTCAGCTAGCTGGTGGAGTGTATGTATGACTCTCAATCTTGGAGTCATGAGTCTGAGCCCCACATTGAGTATAGAGATTTCTTAAAGATAAAAAATCTTTTAAAAAGTTTTATTCAGGGGCGCCTGGGTGGCTCAGTTGGTTAAGCAACTGCCTTGGGCTCAGGTCATGATCCTGGAGACCCGGGATTGAGTCCCACATCGGGCTCCCTGCTCGGCGGGAAGCCTGCTTCTCCCTCTCTTACTCCCCTTGCTTGTGTTCCCTCTCTGGCTGTGTTTCTCTCTGTCAAATAAATAAAATCTTTTAAAAAAAAGTTTTATCCATTATGTATCACATTATTCAACTGCTTTGCTATTCAATTTTTCCTGGACAATTTATACAGTAGTGAAGCTCTGCCTCATGTTATGAATTAATTTTTTTATGAAGGAGTTTGAACTGTGGTTTTTTTCTCAAAGGAAATCTTAAAAATTATTATTTTTTCAAAAACAGTCAGAAATTAACCATTTCTATCTAAACTGAAAATCAATGTGTACTTGTTTCAAGAACAGTAAGCATGCATATGACTAGGATTCAATCAGAGAAGTACAATCACGAGGACACACACACACACACACACACACACACGGGCACACGGGCACACGGGCACACGGGCACACGGGCACACGGGCACACGCGCGCGCGCGCGCACGCGCGCGCGCGCGCGCACACACACACAGCCCAGCAAAGGCAGAGGAAGATTCAGGGGAAGGCAGGCCAGTTGCAGGCCCAGCTGTTGTGGCTCCCTAGTAAGCTGAGTCAGCAGATTAGCAACAACATGGGTGAGCCACAAAAATAGTAACTGCTGCTTTTCTTCTGCCCTCTTGGTCTCCAAGAATCTCCCTCTAGCCCATAAGAACCAAGAAACACAGGAAGGGGAATTCTGGCAAATGCAGTTCAGCCTACCCATGATGACACATAACAAAGCCCATAACATGCCCTCCTGAGAGATTGTTTGGTCTAGGAAATTTTCCTGTTTATTAAGTGCATTTATGTCATATAAAACAAAAGAGATTCAATAGTCTGGAGAACACTGAGGAGTGAAATGCTGGTGCAAGATTCAAGAGCCACTTCCATGGATAGTTACAACAAATGGAACGGATGAGAGAGGAGAGTCACTGGGTTCAAAGGTCACCCTGCTGCACTCTGGACCTACAAGTCTGAATCCAGAATTCCCTGATTCTTTTTTCCCTGGGATGGACCTAACTCATTCCATTTTCAGAGGACAAGTATGAAGACTTAGAAATCAAACCACAGAATCTCCCTCTGATGCAGATCCTCAACACCAAATAAGCCATAGTGCTAACTGAAGGTTCCACTTAGCCATCACCTTAGTGGTGCTGCATTATGCTCCTTTCGCATCCCTCTCTGACACACACTCCTCCAAAGTGAATCTGCTGATGCAGAATATGGCGGAAACTCCATCTAAAGGATTCTGTGCATTGAACACACCCATGAGATTTGTCTATCATCTGTATTTCCAGGTTTTAATAAGAGTTGAGCCAGCATACAAAGCCATCCACCCTCACAAAACCCAAAGGGTTTCTCCCCAATTGCAAGCTCTCTGACATTCAATCAAACCTGAACTCTAATCAAAGGCTCTACCACTTTCATTTCTTTCAGTTTCTCTCTTGTGTGGATTCCCAGATGACTGGAAAGGTATGAACTGTACTTGAAGGTTTTCCCACATTCTTTGTATTCAGAAGCTTTTATTCCACCATGAGATTTCTGGTTATGATTAAGTTGAGAGTTCCAACTGAAGGCCTTCCCACATTCACAATATTCATAGGGTCTCTCTCCAGTGTGAATCCTGTGGTGTTTAATAAGAAGTGAATTCCTACGAAAAGATTTCCCACACTCACTGCAATCATAAGGAGTCTCCGGTGTGGGTTCTCTGTGTTCACTGAGGTGCGAGTTATGACTGCAAGTTTTCCCATAATCATTGCATTCATATGGTCTCTCCTTGGTGTGAACTTGCTCGTGTTCTATTAGATATGAGCTCTGGCTGAAGGCCTTCCCACATTTGGTACATGCATAGGGTTCCTCCCTTGTGTGGATTCTCTGGTGCTGAGCAAGACTTGAGCTCTGACCAAAAGCTTTCCCACATTCATTACACATACAAGGCAGCTCTCCTGTATGAATTATCTGATGCTGATGCTGGATAAGGTGTGAGCTGTGCTGGAAGGTTTTCCCACAGTCACTACATTCATAGGTTTCTCTTCAATATGTATTCTTTGATGCTGAACAAGGTTAGAACTATGGCCAAAAGCTTTTCCACATTCATGACACTCATAAGGTTTCTTTTGTGTGTGGATTTTTTCATGCTGAATAAGGTATGAGTTCTGCCTGAATAATTTTCCACAAATACTACACATTTGGGATTTCTCTTCAATTAAAAATTTGTGGCTATTGGATAGAGTTCGTGATGTTGTAAAAGTTTCGCCCATATTCACAGAGCCCCTCGTATTTGTTTTGTTTCCATTCATCTCCTTTGTGAGTCGTAGCCCTACTTCAAGAGTTTTCTGCTTTTATAGTTAACTGATGCTCAGTCCCAGTCTCACCATTTAATAGAAAATATGAAAAAAGTAAAATGTAACAAGAAAAACTCCTGGCAGGGAACAGGATGATCAGAGTATTCCAGAAGTACTTGGTTTAAAAAAGTATGAAAAATGGGGGTGCCTGGGTGGCTCAGTTGGTTAAGCAATTGCCTTGGGCTCAGGTCATGATCCTGGAGACCCGGGATCGAGCCCCACATTGGGCTCCCTGCTCGGTGGGAAGCCTGCTTCTCCCTCTCTCACTCCCCCTGCTTGTGTTCCCTCTCTAGCTGTGTTTCTCTCTGTCAAATAAATAAACAAAATCTTAAAAAAAAAAAAGTATGAAAAATGGCCTTGCAATATAGGGAAAAGATGGACGCAAGTTGAGCATATTTGGAGAAAGTAGTGGGGAAACTAAATTTCGGGTTTATATATGAAGTAGACAACAGACAGACAGACAGACTGGGATTAGCAGAAACGGAAGCAGAGTTTGAAAGAAGTGGAGTCATCTCAGAACTTTAGAAGGGAGATGCTGGGAGCTATGTGTGGGGAGGGGCAGGGACTGAACAGATAAAAAGGAGAACCTCACCCCAGGGGTTCTGCCCACATAGCACCCTGGCCACATGATCATCCCTGGGGTACAGGGAAGACTCCCTTCACATAATCAGAGGCCAACACCTTCCACACCAGAGTATCTCTCTACACTCAGATGATGACATGCTCACTCGTGAACACAGACACACTCAGACCTATGCATCTTCTAGAAACATGGCACATGGGGAAGATCTGAAAAGGAAGAGGGGGGAGAAGGAAAAGTTATTTAAAATATGAAGCATGGGGGGCACCTCGGTGGCTCAGTTGGTTAAGCAACTGCCTTCGGCTCAGGTCATGATCCTGGAGACCCAGGATCGAACCTCGCATTGGGCTCCCTGTTCGGCAGGAAGCCTGCTTCTCCCTCTTCTCACTCCCCCTGCTTGTGTTCCCTCTCTGGCTGTGTTTGTCTCTGTCAAATAAATAAACAAAATCTTTTTTAAAAAATAAATAAAAAATAAAATATGAAGCATGGGACACAGAGAAATATTCCCCAGTTGATTTCGACTCTAAGAGAATATACAAAAACAAATCCTGTACCCCTGCATTCAGGGAAGACAGGATAGAAAAACATCTTTACTTAACATATTTCTCCCCTTAACTGAAATACAGCTTACTAAAGCTAGAGAGGTTGTTTTGCAATATTAGAGAAAGTAGACCCTCTGCTAAGAGGGATTTTTATGAAAGGAGCAGATGCTAAGAAATAGCCAATGCCACATTTCCATCAGCAGTGAAAGCCTAACTAATAACTAGCCCTGACTCTACTTGTCAACGGTCACTTTAAGGAATTTAATAATCATCCGTGATATCTTATCACAGAACCATATTTACACTTGTTTTTCACCTCCAAATATGCCCTCTGTATGTTCAGTTTAGATAATTGCGTTTTTAACAATATTTTCCTTGTGATTAGATTTTTAAAATCCCCTCTCTCAGTAACTTTCAAACACACAATATGGCATAATCAAGTATAATTGCCAGATTGTACATTACATCCCTGGGACTTATTTATCTTATAACTGGAAGTTTCTACCTTTTGACCCCATTCATCCAATTTCCCCACTCCCACCCGCCACATCTGGCAACCACCAGTCTGTTTTCTGTGTCTGAGTTGCTTTTTTCTTTTTATTGGATTCCACATATAATTGAGATCACACAGTATTTGTCTTTGTCTGATTTATTTCACTTAGTGTAATACCCTCAAGGTCCATCCATCTTGTCAAAAATGGCAGGATTTCCTTCTTTAGAGCTGTACAATATTCCCTTGTGTATATTCATGTATATTTGTATGTACACCACATCTGCTTTATCCACTCATCGATCGATGGACACTTGGGCTGTTTCCATGTCCTGGGTACCATACATAATGCTGCAATGAACATAGGGGTGCAGATACCTTTTCGAGACAGTGCTTTCACTTCCTTCACATAAATATTCAGAAGTGGAATTGACAAATCATATGTAGTTCTCTTGGTAGGTCACCAATTTACACCCTTGCCAACACGTGTTACTTCTTGTCTTTTAGGCGATAACCCTTCTAACAAGTGTGAGTGATTACTGGCTTAATGTTTTTGCATCTGCTTATACATGTGTTTAACTGTTTCTCTTATATGTCGCACAAATTGCAAACAGTTGGAGAATACCAACTAGGTCTAAAAAGTTAGGTGCTTTAAAAAGAAAGATAAAATCATCAGTTGAGTCTAAATACTATCTAGGCAGGCCAATTCTTTTTAGCAAGATACCATAATGAACTGGTACTATAAATTCAAGTCACTGTGCACAGTCCAACGGAACTTTCTGTGGTTATACAGCTGTTCCACATTTGTACTGTCCAATACAGTAGCCAATGGCCACATGTGGCTACAGAGCACTTGAAATGTGGCCAGTGCAACAGAGAACTTTCAATTGTATTCAATTTTCATTAATTTCAATTTAATTAACGCACTGTTGTTGGTGCTACCTGACTGGACAGCACAATTCTAGAACTTTCTAAATCTGCCACATCTGTTCCCCAGGCCTGGGGGCACCTAAACTTAGAAGCCCTCCAAAACTGGGTTCACTAATAAGGTGAAACACCAGATAAAGAAGGTAACAAAGTCTCCTCAGCCCATCAAAAAGTGAAAGATCAGAGGCGCCTGGGTGGAGCAGTCAGTTAAGCTTCCAACTCTTGGTTTCAGCTCACGTTATGATCTCTGGGTCATGAGATTGAGCCCTCCGCTGGGCTCTATGCTCAGCTTGGAGTCTGCTATTCTGTCTCTCCCTCTGTCCTTCCCCCTACTTACTCGCTTTCTGTAAAATAACTAAAAAAACCTTCTTTTTTTTTTAAAGATTTTATTTACTTGACAGAAACACAGCCAGAGAGGGAACACAAGCAGCGGGAGTAAGAGAGGGAGCAGCAAGCTTCCCGCCGAGCAGGGAGCCCAATGTGGGACTTGGTCCTGGGTCTCCAGGATCATGACCTGAGCCGAAGACAGTCGCGTAACCAACTGAGCCACCCAGGCGCCCCAATAACTAAAAAAAATCTCAAAAAAAAAATGGAGGGGCACCTGGGTGGCTCAGCCATTAAGCGTCTGCCTTTGGTTCAGGTCATAATTCCAGAGTCACGGGATCGAGCCCTGCATCAGGGTCCCTGCTCAGTGGGAAGCCTGCTTCTCCCTCTCTCACTCCCCTGCTTGTGTTCCCTCTCTAGTTGTGTTTCTCTGTGTCCAGTAAATAAAATAAAATCTTTAAAAAAAATGGAAAGAGCCTGGGAATGCCTCCATTTGGACTTGGATTTGGAATGCTTCATGAAGCAGGAGACATGCCTTCTGTGGTTGGCTTGGGTAAATATTATGAGGGTTTCTTCTACATCTCCCTGACCTGGCCCATCTTTCCAGTCTGATTCCCATCTCCTCCCCTACACGAAGCCTCTTCTCCTTTCTGTTGGACCATACTATTTGTTTTCTCTAAACATATGAAGGCTTAGGTGTTCTAGAGGATGAGCCTTTTATGTGGCCCAGTGCCAGAGAACTGACAGCTGGCCCAACATCTTCAAGAATGTGAATCCTACAGATCTCAGGCCCTGTTCAATATCACTCTCTCCATTAAGCTGAAGGTGATCCTTCTCCTGTAACTCTTGAATCTGGATAGGAAACCTTGTAAATTATATACTACTAGATGATACAAGTGGTACAGAGACAAAAACAAGGAAGAAGGATAGAGTGTTGGAGGAAGGAAGTGGGCAGAAAGGTTGCAATTTTACACCCCATGGTCAAAGAAGGACTAAGAAAAATGACACTAAAGCAAAGATTTGAAGGAGATAAGGGTTCCTGGGAAAGAGCATTACACAGGGAAAGAGCATTACACATAGAAGAAACAGCAAGTGCAAAGGACCTGGGTCTTCAAAGAGTCAAGTATGACTGGAATGCAATGAACATGGGGAAAAGTAGTAAGAAATGAGGTCAGAGACATAAAAAGGGAATCAGAGAATATAGGACCCGATAGGCTATTCTAAGAGGTGTGCTTTTATTGAGTGAGACAGGAAGCTTTAGGAGGCTTGTGACCAGAGGAGGACAGGACCTGACATTTTAACAGGATCACGCTGTCAGCTACATTGGAAAGAGATGGTAGGGAGGCAATGGCAGAGGCAGGACAACCAGCCAACAGGCTATTGCAATAATTCAGATGAGGGATGATGGCACTCTGGATCAAGATGGTGGCAGAGAGGGGCGCCTGGGTGGCTCAGTTGGTTGGGCGACTGCCTTCGGCTCAGGTCATGATCCTGGAGACCTGGGATCGAGCCCCACATCGGGCTCCCTGCTCAGCGGGAAGCCTGCTTCTCCCTCTCTCACTCCCGCTGCTTGTGTTCCCTCTCTGGCTGTGTTTCTCTCTGTCAAATAAATAAAATCTTAAAAAAAAAAAAAAAAAAAAAAAGATGGTGGCAGAGAAGGTGGTAAGAAGTGCTGGGATTCTGGAAAAAAAAATGTTGATGATTATATGGATAGGATTACTGACTGATGGGTATGAATACAGAAGAACAAAGTTTTCTCTCTGGGTTGAGTAGCTGGAGGGATTGTGTCTCCTTCTCCTGAAATGGGGGATATTTATAACAGCACCTTCAATAATCTAAAAAGACATTTCTATGTGGCTTACATGCCAGTCTCTTGAGATCAGTATCTCCTGATGCTGATCTCAAGAGACTGGCATGTGAGCCACATAGAAATGTTCCTCCTTCTGGCATATGAGTATTTGTTATATTGTTCTTTGTAACTCTTCTAGCTTTAGCATTTTTCAAAATAAAAAGGGAAGGAATGACAACGAACAGTGACTCCTTTCTCTGCCCCTGTCTCCAGTCAGTAAAGAAATACTATTGCTTCTACCTAGAACACAGTCGTTGGTTTTTATCTCTATCTTCCTGTTATCACTAGTAACCACCTAAAGTCAGATCCTAATCACCTCTCACCTCCCATACCACACTCAACAAATTAGATTCTCTCCCTTGATACACAATGTCCACCGGCCAGCCCCCTATTAAGAACAGCTAGCAGAACATACTACAATACCTGCCAATCAAAAGCTAAGCTCTTTGGCCTAGCATTCCTTTCCCATAGTCTTCCCCACTCACAGACTCACCTTCTCTCGCATCTTCTCTATACTCCAATGTGAACAGTTTCCTGAATGTGTATATTCCCTCACACGTCCTTCTCCTCCACCTGTCAAAATTCTATTCAACCTTCCAGACCTAGCTCAAAGGCAGCCTTCTTCCTCAAACCTACCCTAATCCCAGCTGGAAGTAAGCTCTCCTTCGAATCTCTAAAGCATTTGCTTCCTGCCTCCTTCATGGCATTTAGCCCCACTGTCTTGGGGCTTCTCCTCGAAGTATTTTCAGTTGTGTGTGTTCCTTCCAATTTATATTGAAAGCGTCTCTAGATTAAAAGATGTCTTCCAGGGGTGCCTGGGTGGCTCAGTCGGTTGAGCGACTGCCTTCGGCTCAGGTCATGATCCCGGAGACCCGGGATCAAGCCCCACATCGGGCTCCCTGCTCCGTGGGAGGCCTGCTTCTCCCTCTCTCACTCCCCCTGCTTGTGTTCCCTCTCTGGCTGTGTTTCTCTCTGTCATATAAATAAATAAAAATCTTAAAAAAAAAAATTAAAAAGATGTCTTCTATTTCTTTGACTCCAAGCCCAGTACCATGTAAAGAACACTGCACAATACTTGACGCTTCAAAATGCTCCTAACTGGGGCACCTGGGTGGATGAGTCGGTTAAGCATGTACCTTCGGCTCAGGTCATGATCTCCATGTCCTGGGATCGGTCCCCACATCAAGCTCACTGCTCAGTGGGGAGACTGCTTCTCCCTCTCCTCCCCACTCATGCTCTCTCTCAAATAAATAAAATATTCAAAAAAAACAAACAAAACTGAACAATGCTCCTGATTATTTCCCAGCAATCAAGAGAAGATTCTGCAAGTCACTGAGGGTCCCAAACAGACCATTTATAAAAAGTCTTCAGGACTGAGGCTCAAATAGAATTCAGAGAGGTGGATCTCCTCATAGGTCTGAGCCACTTATGGAAAAAATGTCAGAAACTTGGATTCAAACTCTGGTAGAGAGGAGAACCCTCTGGAATGTCTCAGCAGAGTGTGACCAGACTGAGACAGAGCTCGAGAAGCCCAAGAAGAGAAAGGCTGCCCCCTGAAATAAGCTAATCAAATATGTCCCTGTGGACAAAGTTTTTTAAAAAAAGTTTCTTCACTGATCTGCTTCTAATTTAAAGGGAAGGGGGGAAATCTATGCAGTTCTTCAAGTAATTTAACTACAAAGCTATGAAATCTCAAGTATATTTACTTCTAACAGCAGAAGAAATGAGCAATACTTATTGTACTGGGTCCGATAGTATCGTTTCCCTGTCCCATCCTCACTGATTCATGTCCACCTGGAACCTCAGAATATGACCTTAGTCTCTCACAGGTAACTATTCCAGCTAAGTTTGCAGGTGAGTAGGGGTTCAGTTTTCTTCCAACTGAATCTCAATACCTCATACTAACAGCTCAATAAATACCTGTCAAGTTAAAAAGTCTGAAAACATAGTTTTTACACATAAATGTGTAAAAGAAAATTTCCCCCAAATATAAACCAGTTCAGAGTCTTTAAGCCTTTGTCACCCAATTAAATAATCCAAGCCCATTTTTTTAAATGGCTAGACATATACCACATAATGGTGGAACGGATGGAAGATTGAAATAAAAAGGTTGATACTTAGGGAAAAAATGTTGATACTAATAGTTTAACGTCATTTTCCATCAGCACGTTGCTGGCTTATCTACTGTACTCCACAGGCAAAGCACCCTCTTGGAGTTTACCATTTGGGTGGTAAATGTATCTTCCCTAAGGATGAAGGAGAGCTTGGGTAGGATGAGTGGAGAAGCCTGCTCTTTTCCTGGTACTTGAGGTATGGGACATACTTGGCTGAGTTCATTCACTCATTCATTCACACAATATTTACTGAGCTTCTCCAAAGGCCAAGCACGATAGCAGGGGCTGGAATGGCAGATCCTCCAAGACTCAGTGCCAGGACAACACTGCTGCCGCAGGTCTGCTCCACACAGTCAAGAGAGGAAATTTTGGTTACAGGCTTTATTTACAAGTAACAGAGCCCTGGGGTTTAAAAAAAGAAAAAACAAGTTTTTCACCAGGCCAATTCTAAATGTAAAGTTAATCGTGTCCATCTGATCCGAGCCCGCGGCTGGAAGGACAAAGTTTAGACAAAGAAAGCCAGCTAGGTCAGCTCCTCACCCTTGCTCTTTCGGGGCTCCTGCTTGGAGGACGGGTAGAGGGACTCCGGGGTTATCTGCTTTGGCAGCTTCTCCATGGGCTGGATCCCATCCCCGGTGCTGCTGCAAACACAAGACCTCCTCTAAAATTTCTTCAGAGCGTGGCACAACGTACTGGCAGTCACTACGGGAAAGGTAGGGAGAAGAGGGCAGATGTAGAGGAAACGGCAAGTGAAGCTTTTCCAGGAAAGGCTCCCACCTCCCACTCCCCGGGCTGGCTGGACCGCCGCGCGGGGGGCACCGTCCGGCCTGCGGCCCCAAGCCCACGCCACCGGCGTCGCCTCGGTCCGAGCCGCACCCGCCCCTCCACCCCGCCGCCGCCACGGCCGCCGCCGCTGACGACCGCGCTTCTTCCCGCTGCGGCATTGCGGGCCCGCAGCCCCCAGTCCTGGACTCCGATACTCACTCTCGCAGCCGCTCCACAGCGGCGGCGACCTCGGTCCCCGAGCAGGACTGGAAACTCGGGTTCCCCGCGCGCACTTCCGGGTCCCGTCTAGGCAGCTCGGAGGTCTCCTCTCGATCGCGGGTTCTCCAGGGGCCGCTGGGGAGCTGGACCCAGAGCGACGTTAGGATGGTACCTCCTTAGGTGTTTGTCTCTCCCCAAGGATGCATTGAGGGAGGATGGGGCTAGATTTCCCTTCATCATCCATGTGGACCTAGGATCTAAATTGGTTGTTTTCTTCTTTCTCACCTCCCAGTCCCCTATGCATCCTGTTTGCCTACTCTCTTGACCCCTGTGGTATCACCACCCATCCTCACCTCCCTTCTTGCAAATCACAAGGCGGGCGTGACTCTGCTGGACCCGAATCCCTTATCTGTGTTCTCAGTCCAGCCTGTCCTCTCCCTATGTCACTTCAACCCGACTGGTGTTCCCCCTACACTACTCCAGTGCCTCCCAATTGTGCCTCCAGTATGTAAGTAAGCAGGAGTAACATATTGGTACCAATGGGCTAAAAGAGGAAGGAAAGCCTTAGAAATAAGGGTCAAGGTTTCAAACATCCTACTATGTCTGGACAAGTCTGCCAGGTATATATTTGATATGTTGAAGCAGGAAAAATGTTAGGGAAATGAGTTGTTCGTGATAGGGGAGTTACCAGCTATGGAGTTAACTGGCATTAATTTTTACAACAATTCCATGAAGTTCGTACTTTTTTTTTTACAATTTTAGGTGCCCCAAACGGCAGGCACGGTAAGTAAAGGCAGCCTTTAGAACGCCGGCCAGTTCAAACCAGAGCTTGGAGTCACTGTGCCTGGGGAAGGACAAGGGTTAGACCAGGTGGAGATTTGTAATAGGAGCAAGTGAGGGAAAGAAACAAACAGACCATCATTATGCCCAAGTTGTAAATTTTATAAATATGAATGGAATACAAATATGAGGTTAACCATTTTCTAAAAGTGAAGTGTGGGGGTGCATGGGTCATTCAGTTGTTAAGCATCTGCCTTTGGCTCAGGTCATGATCCCAGGGTCCTGGGAGAAGCCCTGCATGAAACCCCACATGGAGACCCACATCATGCTCCCTGCTTGGCCGGAAGCCTGCTTCTCCCTCTCCACTCCCCCTGTTCCCTCTCTTGCTGTGTCTCTGTCAAATAAAATCTTTAAAAAGTAAAAGTGAAGAGTGTGAATGGGATGCATCAACAAAATGAAAATTTCCAGTATTTTCTCATTGACTTATAAAGTGCACTACCTGTTTAAAATCATCCTTCCAGTCTCAGATTAAACACTGGTTCATTCACGTGCTCATATTTTGAAGGGAGTGTAAGATGTGATGCCATAGGATACAAATGTTAGCAAAGAGAGACAGGTGTCAAGGTTTGCTGACTCCAGTAAGGAGCGACTATGGGGAGGTAGTTCTTACCACAGTCTAGGATTCCTGATGCCTTCTCAAGCCATATTTAAATTCTCCAAACCCAGGATATCCTTGCCTGGACAATGCTAATCCTGCACTGCTAAATGCCTGCTCAATTCCCTCTCTTTTAGATTTTATGCTAAACACCTACATTCTCACTGTTTTTTATACTGGTGTTTATATTTGTAACCTTTTGGCACTTTATATATGACCAGTACCGTTTACCTCATTTAATTTTCATGCTATTATTAACCATCCTATAGACAAAGGAAACTAGAGGCTAGTATGTCCAAAGTCACACAGCTAGTAAACAGCAAAGTTCAAACAGATATGCCCAATCCCAAAGTCACTGCTGTGACTAATCTGTTTTCGTCTTCATTACTTAATAGATGGTTTGTTAACTGTGCCCACAGGTTAGCACTATCACACAGCATCTGGCAACTGTATTACTGAACAAATCAAAGGGTGAGGTCACACTTTCAGACATGGGAATCCCCATTGTGCTTTGCTGTTATGTCACCCGAGGGGTCTCCTTTGAACTTCATTCTTTAACCTCAACTGCCCACTTAACTACTTCCTAGGGTGAGGCATTCCTCCAGAGAGCTTATTACCTTGAAGATGCAAACTCTTTCATCTGGAGGTCTTCTGATATGCTCTTTTGCCTAAAATACTCTCCCTATTCCTCTTCCACTGGTCCCCAACTCTCCAGTCTACATCTATCCACTCTTTTTCTCAAAAACCTAATAATCAAACTTGATTTTCCCATTACCCACCTTGCTCACTGCCATAATTTAATCAGAAGTGACAGGAAATCTAATACATGTCCATCAATCAGCAAGTTCCAGTTAACAGGGGAAAAGAGCACATTCTGGGCATTGAGAAATGGAAATGTGATCTAGTAATGGGAGCTGGGGTAGCTTGACAGGAGGTAAGAATTTGGGAGCTCTGACCTGTGGCATGTCGTTGTCGAAATTATTTAAGCCTGTTTCAGGGAGCAGGATCTGACTCATCCCCAAAAGATACTGGAGTATTCTCTCCTAGTACCACAGGCAGCTCTGGAAACATCCAGATTAACAGCAAACTGGTAATAGTCAACCACTGAGGATATAACAGGGAATGAAGAGCTATTAGGGAAAACTTCTCTGGGTTCTCAGATGTGTCTAATACCAACATCATGATAATGGAAAGCCTGGAGTCAGGCTTGATTTGAGCCATTAACTTACTGAGTGACCCTGACAGATGCTTCAACCTCTCCACACCTCAGCTCCTCTGTAAAACGGAGCTAGTTCCCCTGCAGAGTTGTAAGAATTAAGTTTGAACTTAGTAAGAATTAAGTATGAACATATATACATATGCATGTAGGTAGGTGGACAGATTGAAGACAGACTAAATTTGGTGTACCTCAACTATTAGATTTCTTCTCCTTCTTCCCCGATCTTCAAGATTAAAAGACTAAAAAGACAGACTCATATTATATTGGACTGATTAAATATCACAAGTGTAAAGAGGCAAGTTGTCTTCCAGAATGATTTTGGTTTCTCATTTTTTTTAATGTTTTACTTATTTAAAACACACACATACATTCTGCCTAGTTCTACTGAAACATCAAACTATTTATGTGCCAACAATATCCCAATTGAATAATCCTTAAAACTCTAAACATTCAGACATAATGAAGGAGAGTGATCTACTCTTGTTGTGAAGCAGGTTTCTGGAGGAAACTGAGTCGCAGCCAGGAAGGTGATTCCAAGATTCCCAAATGCTTCTGGTTGAGGTCTTTAGATATTTTTTGAAACAGATTCTGAGTATCAAACACACCTTTATTCAAGTGGAAGTACAAAAGCACATTGCTTAACCAAATGCATACATGTGATTTTTACATATTCTGCTATTTAGGGATTAATCTGTTTCATAATCACCAGAAGTGACCATTGGTCTCTGTACATAAGGGCATACACATTCATAAACAAGGAGGAAAAAAACATGCATTTTTTCATTTGCTTTTACATTTAAAGCAATTCATTTAGATCTCTACTCTGCCCTGATAAGATCTTATGCTTGCTGACGGCTAAGAGGCAAAATATAGTAGCAGAACTATCTTAGAGCTTAGCCATAAGAGGATTATAGAATAAGCAATAAATTGTTATATATTTGTGGAGAATCCCAGTGAATATTATAACATCTGAACTATGAAGGCCTCACTTGCTGGAACATTCCAGAAACACCTGTCTTATTCACAAAATGTTATGAAACTTAAGATGGAAAAATACAATAAAATGCTATGACATCATCTGAAGAATCATGAATTCTTGGCTAGGTGCTGACAGTGACCCTGAACTCTGGACACTCTGACATCTTTGATCACTTTTATCAATCAAAAAAACCAAGTTTTTTAGATGGCCTGTAGACTCTTGTAAAATACAGGAAATGTGATGATGAATAAACAATTACACACCAAGGCCCCCACTTCAAATACTGTCCTGGGTTGATGGGTGAAGGGGGCAAAAGTCCAAACATATAAAGAAGCAATTGTAGTGGTTAAAATTTTACCAGTAAGACCTGCCCCTCTTGAAAATTTTACCAGTAAGACCCGCCCCTATTTCAATCTCTTGAAATACTCTCTCCAGAGAGATTACAGAACAGCAGTATCTTTTTTGAAAAGCTGCATTCCCTTATGAAGTTCTCTGACTTTTCTGTATACGTTCTTTATATTTTGCCCTATCAAAAGCAGACCTGAGCCTTTTGCTGGCCTTCAAAATAAGTATATGAAGTAATTCTAAACCTTGACATGCAGAATAGGCGATGAATAAATGTAGCTAGACCACCAAGAGTCTTGTTGGCTCCCTGATGTCCTTATCTCTTTTAGAGGGCTGTGGATGCAGACAAGGCAGCTAAGAACTTGGGTGTCATTTGAAAACGTTTAGCTGCCTGCCACAAACACAGTAGAGATGGAATCCTTCAAATTCATGGACGGACAGGATGTGGAATTCCAATTCTTTTTAAAGGTAGATGCTTCACTTTAGGAAAGAAGACACCAGAACAGGAACATCAAGCAGCGACGGCATACCTGCTGGTGAGACGCTTAAAACTAGAAAACTATCATTTGACGGTGCTAAGAAAATGGAGAAATTAACAGGAATCCAAGTGTTGTGGCTGAAAAGGAACAGGAAAGTAGGATGCTCAGAAAACAGCAGACCTAAGAGTCTCTGTTTTGGAGAGAACTTGGGCTGAGAACAGCAGAAAAAGCTAAATGAGTTACTTTCCAGAAGGTTTTTACATTAGTATATTAACAGTATCTTAGAGAAATTGTAACAGGAACCAAATTTCAGGAAAAATAAAAATGTTCATAGGCCATATCTTAAAATAGTTTAAATGAGTTCCATAGATTTTATATACCTTACACCACCTAGTAAATAAAAGAATGCCATGAGGAATCAGCACTGCATTCACCAAGTCACTCCTCAGACTATCTTCGCCTGCAGTGAAAAAGATCAGGGCTATATATTAACAATTTTATATAAAAATTTCTCTCCAATATTTTGACGTTGAGTGAAGCCTGAAATGTAGAGGTACATTTTTTCCATTTGCATTATATCAGATTCTGGTCTGGTATGGAGAGTGTAATGATGAAAGACTTGACCTCTTACTCTGCTACACTTGAATGGCTTCTCCTGGGCATGGATTCTTTTGATGCTGAGTAAGGGGTGGAATAGGACTGAATTCTCCCACATGCGTACACACTTATTACATTCATAGGCTTTCTGCATGGAATGAATTTGATGCTGAACAAGGTAGGTACTTTGAAGGCTATTTCACATTAATTACAGTGATGGAATTTTATTCCAGTTAAGAATTCTCCAATAGTGACTAAGGTATGAAAATAGCATGAAGCATTTACCGCATTCAATATATTCGTAGATTTTCTCATTGGTATAGGTTTGCAGATATCGAGGAAGTTTAACACTGACAAAACAGTTTTCCTACATTCATCACATTCAGAGGGTTTCTCTCTAGTGTAGATTCTCTGATGGTGAATAAAGGTTGAGCTGTGACTGAAGGCTTCACCCACCTTCAATACATATAGGCTTTCTCCCTGGTGTGCACTCTCAGATGTTGAATGAGGCCTGAATTTGACTAAACGTCTCTCCATGTTCATCACATTCATAAGGTTTCTCTTTGGTATGAATTCTTTGACGTTGAACAAGGCGTGCTCTCTGACTGAGGTTCTTTTCCCATACATCACAATCAAAGGCTTTTTCTCTGCTGAAGACTTCTTGCTGAATAACAAGGTCTGAGCTATGACTGAAACTCTCCTCATACTCATTACACTCATAGGACTTCTCTTTCCCATGAATTTTGTGATGTTGAATAAGGCATGACGTTTGACCGAAAGCTTTTCCACATTCATCACATTCATGTGGTTTCTCTCCTGTGTGAATTCTTTGATGCTGAATAAGATGGGAATTCAATCTGAAGTCTTTTCCACATTCACTACATGTATAGGGCTTTTCTCTGAGATGAATTCCTTGATGTTTAACAAAGGTCAACCCACAATCACTGTATTCGTAGGCTTTCTCTTCACAGTGGACTTTCTGATGTTCGGCAAGGTATGAGGTATGATGGAAGTCACTGCCACATACAGTACACTTAAAGGGCATCTCTCTGTGAATCTTCTGATGTTGAGTAAGATGTACACTACGACTGAACACTCTTTCACAATTACTACATTTATAAGACTTTGCTCTAGTGTGAATCCTCTTATGTGGCATTATGTCTGAGCTCTGACTACAGGATTTATCAGATGCTTCACAGGATTTATCAGATGCTTCACATTTATAGGGTTTTTCTCTAGTGTGTATTCTTTTATGTCGACTAAGACTTGAACTCTGACTGAAAGATTTTTCACATTCTTTACATTTGTAGGGTTTCTCTCTAGTATGAATTCTCTGATGTCTAGAAAGGGCAGAGCTCTGATGGAAGACTTTCTCACATGCATCACATTTATAGGATTTCTCAGTGGCAGGAATGCTGTCACATTTACTAAGGTGGGAGAGATCCATTAAGCTTTCCTTATATTCACTACTCTGAACATCTTGTATGAGATTTATTTGTTCTTGTTTACCAGCAGCTGAATTCTGGTTCACACCCATGTCATACTTGACAGTATCAATATTCTGTATTCTAAGAACTCTCTGGTCTGTATCAAGGGTAGAGTCCAGACTGAAGCTTTTTTCAGGTTCATTACATTCATTGTTGTCACTGGTGAAGGCTTTCTTGCTGATCGTTATTTGCCTAAACTCTCTCTCCAGGAAGAGAAATTTCCTTAGGATTTCCTGAAGCCTTTCTAATCTGTCCTCAGGTTTAGACACTTCTCTAGTCCCAGGAACTTGGGCAATATCCTTTTTGAGTCTTCCTACTCTCACTTTGTATGAATGTACTTCTTCCAAAATTTCCTGCTTAGGAATCAACAGCTTGTTCTCTTCTCTGGTCTCTCCATCTGATTCAATATATAAATAGAAAATGCAAATGTAACCTGTACCCTGTGCTGGGGGGGGGGGGCTCACAGAGGAGAAAACCAAATAATCTAGAATCTACTAAAATGAGAAATTTATTTACTCTGAAGCACAGGCACAAACTCTTAACAGCAGATGTAAGGGCATGAATAGGAGCAATGAAATAATGCACAAATGGTTCAGGGTGTGGTAGAAACAGGATGTTTTTGGCAAAGAAGGTAACCAATTAAGTTGTTTCAAAGCAGGTCATAGGGAAGTTGTTCAAAAAAACTATAAATAAGCAAACTGAATATGGACCTAGCACAATCTGTGGGTGATAAGGGATAAAATAAATGCAAAGAATTCATCAAAACTGAAGGGAAAAGGAGCTTGCCATCTGGTATACAGACTGAGCTCTTCATTCTGACTGCCAAAGCAGCTACAATTTGGTTCAACAATTCGACTCTTATTTCCCTACTAATTCCATCTGATTGATGCTACCTTACTCACCTGAGCAGTCATCTCTTAAGACTTCTCTATTCTTAGTTCCCAGATCAAAGCCCTGTAGATCTTGTTCCCGCTGGGAGATCCCATCAGGCTTGGAAATTGGAAATCCTGCTCACAGAGAAGGAAATGGGATGTGGCGATTTATCCCCAGATACTACACAAAGCCACTTTTTCTCTTAACTAATGGTTAATGGAGAGAAAAAGTAAATTCTTAGAAGACATTAGGGAAGTCCTGGAGAGTGAAAAGGGCAAAGATCCTCAACAAGGAGCTCCTACCTGTGCTCCAGAAAGAGGTGTGTTATGGGGAAAGTTGATGACTTTGGGGAGAAGTATTCATTTAAACATTACTCAGATAAGGGAATTGGTGCATGAGTGTGTACCTGTCCTCACAGAAGTGATCTTCTTCAGCTATGGCCTACAGATCAATCTTTGCATTAGACCTGTTCTAAAAGTATTAGCCCGGGTCAAAAGGGAAGTCATCAAAGTATAACTTTGCTGGACTAGAGAGAGGTGAATACCCAAGCACCTACTGTGTGGTGAGCTAAACTACAGGAACAAAATCAGTGAAGACCGAATAAATATTCCAAGAACCAATCTTAGGAAACATCACCAATCTCAATTTGCTTCAGTGCACATGAGGAAACAAAAAATAACATATTCTTACCCATCAGGAGCTTATACTCTTGTTTATTCAACAAACATTTATGGGGTGACCCCCATAATGGAAGGTATATAGAGCCAGATATAAACAACTAAATATAATACGATATAGAAAGGCAAGTACAATAAAAGTGCACCTTCACATAAAAATGTCCTTTCTTGGCTTACATAATGAACTGCTAGGATCTAATCTCTTTTTTAAAGCAAAAGCAAGGGGCACCTGGGTGGCTCAGTTGGTTAGGCGGCTGCCTTCGGCTCAGGTCATGATCCCGGAGACCCGGGATTGAGCCCCACATCAGGCTCCCTGCTTGGCAGGAAGCCTGCTTCTCCCTCTCTCACTCCCTCTGCTGTGTTCCCTCTCCAGCTATGTTTCTCTCTGTCAAATAAATAAATAAAATATTTAAAAAAAAATAAAGCAAAAGCAAGAAGCAGTCCGGTCCTGAGGGGGGCAGAACTATTATAGTATCAAAGGGGCAGTTTTTATACATCTTCAGCCCAGAAATCTTCTAGTAGCACATATACAAGTCTAGCTCAAGCCTGTCAACTCCAAAAGCCTCTTTCCACTTACTGAATGTCTACAAAATTTATTATTTGCTCCTACTATCCTGACATGTCACTATATAAAAAAGTTTATAGATTTTTTATTTAATTAGTTTCAGGAATTATCATCCCTACTTTATTTATAAACTCTTACTAGCAAGGACTATGTATCTTGTACTTCTTTCGATTTATTTACTTAACAGCTACTTATTGAGTGCCAATTTTGTGTCCTAGTGTCAGCATATAACAGATAACCAGTTTCTAAAAGGGCACTGGGCCTGGAAAATATGACAAATCAACAGCTGTCCTCGGGATTCCATATGAGAGCCTATGAACAGGCAGACACAGAAGAGAGAAGAAAGGCGTTTACTGGATGTGCGTGGATGGCTCAGTTGGTTAAGCAACTGCCTTCACTCAGGTCGCAATCCCGAGGCTCACAGCTCCATGGGGAGTCTGCTTCTCCCTCTGACCTTCTCCCCTCTCATGCTCTCTCACTCTGTCTCTCTCAAATAATAAAATCTTAGAAAGAAAGAAAGAAAGAAAGAAAGAAAGAAAGAAAGAAAGAAAGAAAGAAAGAAAGAGAGAGAAAGAGGAAGGTAGGTATTTACTGTGTTTCTGAATTCCTGCTGGGCATTAATAGTCTATTCCCCCCTTCGGACGCTTATTTAGTTGAGGTCCTCCATGCCAAATGAAACAGTTTTCAAGTTTAAAAAAAAAAGCGTGTTACGAAGCAGCAAATACTCTGTTCAGAATTCTTATAACAGAATTTTTAACTTTTGCCTCAGGTATCAAGGTATTTCTAAGTATTTGATAACTGAAGCAAAGTCTGCTTGTTTATTCTACACTTACACCTACATCACCTATACACAACAACAAAGACTGTCTCCATGTGGAAAGAACGGTTTGATTTTAGATTGTGTTTAAGTTAATGCATTCAGGAATAAGAGAAAATGCTTAGTAGGAAGTTAGAGATAAAAAAACTACAGTTTTGGGACACCTGGGTGGCTTGGTCGGTTAAGCAGCTGCCTTTGGCTCAGGTCATGATCCCAGGGTCCTGGGATCAAGTCCCATATCAGGCTCCTTGCTTGGCGGGGAGCCTGCTTCTCCCTCTGCCTGCCGTTCCCCCTGCTTGTGCGCTCGCTCTCCTGCTCTGACAAATAATGAATGAATGAATAGTTACAGTTTTGATGAGAGAACAGAGTTCAAAATACAGATTGAAAAATCATCTATATCATCAATATCATTAAAATATTAAGCTAAGGTTTACTGCACACTTGGTAGGTGCAAACTATCACACCAAGAACTTAACAAATTTTCCCTAACTTAATACTCATCATAACTTCATCAAGCAGAAACCACCATTGTACCCATTATGAATAAGAAAACTAAGAATGACAATTTATGTAACTCGCTCAAGGTCACAAAACCCAGTCTTTCAGAACCTGGCTTTTATATAATCTACTAGTAAAAAATAATGGTTGTGAATGAAATCTGTCCCTTCTTCCAACATACGTACAGAAAGACAACAGAAGATCAACATACTGACAATGGAGTAAAAGGCAAAAATAAAAAGAAGAGAGGGGCTGCCCGGGTGGCTCAGTCAGTTAAGCATCTGCCTTTGGCTCAGGTCATGATCCTGGAGTCCTGGGATAGAGCCCCATCTCAGATTCCCCACTGCTTCTCCCTTTGTTCTTCACCCCCCTCAACCAACCCCACTTGTGTTCTTTCTCGCTCTCAAAAAAAAAAAAAAAAAAAAAAAAAAAGAAGAGGGAAACAGTGATTCTCAGTAATACATGGAGAGCCAGGATCCAACAGATTGACAGTCATGAATGTTCTCATTAAGAGCAAACTAAAAGATCACTTAGTGTCAAAGAAATCAAAGTCTCTTTACTTTAAAGTCTCTTTAAAGTAAAAATCAAAACTCCTTCACAAAAGTATGAGCAATATTCAAATTGAGGAAATTCCACTATAAAGAAATAATTTAAACATACTCCTGAAATTTGTTTGTATTTAAAAATCTGGTCTGGGGCACCTGGGTGGCTTAGTTGGTTAAGCATCCAACTCCTGATCTCAGCTCAGGTCTTGATCTCAGGTTGTGAGTTCAAGCCCTGCATTGGGTTCCATGCTGAGCATGGAGCCTACTTAAAAAATTTTTAAAAAAAATCTTTTTTAATCCAATTTATAGCTCTTATCACTTGCAGTCCTTTCAAAAAAAGCATTTAAGTAACTACCATGAGCCAGATACTTACACACACATGTAATTTCATCTAATACATGGCATGAACCCAAAAAGGCAGACATTATTTTTCATGTTTTATAACTGAAGAAAATGAGTACCAGTTTAAATAATCTGCTCAATGTAGAAGGTTGGTAAGATGAACCCAAGTATGATCCCACAGTTTATATTCTTTCCAGTATAACATTCTAAGGGTCACAGAAAGCATTAAGGAAGGTTTGCTTGCCATTGCCCTGAATGTCTTTTTCCTAAATTTTAAAGTCAGAACTCTATGCTTTCAAAATATGCATTTGCAATTAATTTTTTCTTTCTAAAATTATTTAATCTTAGGCACCTGGGTGGCTCAGCTGGTTAAGCAACTGCCTTCAGCTCAGGTCATGATCCTGGAGTCCCAGGATCGAGTCCCACATCCTGTTCTCCTTCTGACTCTCCCACCTCTCATGCTTTCTCTCAGTCTCTCTCAAATAAATAAAATCTTTAAAATAAATAAAAAATCTTTTATTAAGACCTTTTGATTTTTTTAATTTAAACCTTGACAGTTCTCCAATTAGGTTTATTTTTCACTTAATCTGGTCTTTAAAAATACCATTTAAAATTCATCTCATTATTTGGTTTGTTCCCTATACCAGTTATGCTAAGATTTTAGCCACCTGGAAGCTTTATCCCTTCTTCTCAGTCCTTAATACACACATAAAATCTCTCCTTAGTAATATTATTCTTATGTAGATACCTATTTTTAAATTTATTTTTATCTGAGAGAGTGAAAGAAAGCAGAGCAGGAGGGAGGGGCAGAGAGAAGCAGACTCCCCGCTGAGCAGGGGGCCATCCCATGACCCTGGGATCATGACTTGAGCCAAAGGCAGCTGTTTAACTGACTGAGCCACCCAGGCATGCATGGAACGTACCCCTACACAATTTTATTTCTTCTCGAATATCCTTTTTGCTCCCAAACTGTACAACCTAATGCCCATCTGTCCAATTCTCCATGGATTTTTCTAATTGTCATCAGAGTATAAAGCCACAAGAATATTTTAAAAACCACATGTGAGGCCCCTGGGTGACGGTTGAGTATCCACTCAGTTTTGGCTCAGGTTGTGATCTCAGGGTGGTGACCTCAGAGTCGTGACATCAAGCTTCGTGTCAAGCTCTGCACTCAGCATGGAATCTGTCTGGGACTTTCTGTCCCTCTGCCCCTCCTCACCACGCACTCTCTCTCTCTCTAAAGAAATAGATGGATAAATCTTTTTTTTTTTTTTTTTAAGATTTTATTTATTTGACAGAGAGAAACACAGCCAGAGAGGAAACACAAGCAAGAGGAGTGAGAGAGGGAGAAGCAGGCTTCCTGATGAGGAGGGAGCCCGATGTAGGGCTCGATCCTGGATCTCCAGGATCATGACCTGAGCCGAAGGCAGTCGTTTAACCAACTGAGCCACCCAGGCGCCCTAGATGGATAGATCTTTAAAAAAACAAAACAGGGGCGCCTGGGTGGCTCAGTTGGTTAAGTGACTGCCTTCGGCTCAAGTCATGATCCCGGAGACCGGGGATCGAGCCCCACATCAGGCTCCCTGCTCGGCGGGAGGTCTGCTTCTCCTTTGGGGCGCCTGGGTGGCTCAGTTGGTTGGGCGACTGCCTTCGGCTCGGGTCGTGGTCCTGGAGACCCGGGATCGAGTCCCGCATCGGGCTCCCTGCTCGGCGGGAGGCCTGCTTCTCCCTCTCTCACTCCCCCTGCTTGTGTTCCCTCTCTGGCTGTGTTTCTCTCTGTCAAATAAATAAAATCTTTAAAAAAA